>JAUTDX010003918.1:0-46638 GCA_030844895.1 Ambrosia x helenae | reverse complement strand
AATTGTTTGTATTCCTTGTGCTGATGGTGTTATTGAGTTGGGTTTCAACTGAGTTGATTGTTCAGAGTTCAGATGTGATGAAGAAAGTTAGGGTTTCGTTTAATTTTAATTTCAATAATAACGGTGGTCATGATATGATGCATGTTAATATGGATCAGGATCCGGATCCGATCTGGGTTACAGATCCGGTTAATTCATCTACTGTGAGTGCTGACGTCACCACTGGTAAAAATACTGTTGATGTTATTGGTTCTCAGACCACTAACGTTGTTCCGTCTGTCGGTTCTCATGTTCCAAACAGTTTCCGTTTGAAAACCCTAATTTGTTATCGAAAACAACTAGATATGCTCATAACAATAATAATAATAATAATTAATAATCAGGGTTCTTTTGGTAGCAGAGTGTTGAATTTCTCTGAATTTAGATCGTTAGAACGGTGTATCTAATGGCAGAAATGGTAATACTTCGCATAATAAGCCGGAATCCGGCAAGATTTTAAGTTTCGGTCAGTCTCAGTTCAATGGAACTGAGAATAATAATAATAGTAATAATAATATAATTATAATAATAATAATACTAATAAGAAGAAGAGATCTACCACTTCAAGTAGCAGTAATGAAGACGGGATGCTCTCTTTCGTGTCCGGTGTGGTTCAACCTAGTATGGTGAAATCGGGTGGTGTCGGTTTGACTAGAGCGGATTCGGGGCACTCAGATCTGGATGCTTCTATGATCCGGGAAGTTGAAAGCAGTAAAATGATGGAACAAGAAAAAAACCGCGAAAAAGAGGACGAAAACCGGCTAATGGGAGAGAAGAGCCGTTGAATCATGTGGAAGCTGAAAGACAAAGAAGAGAGAAGCTAAACCAGCGATTCTACGCGCTACGTGCGGTTGTCCCAAATGTCTCAAAAATGGACAAAGCGTCGCTACTAGGCGACGCGATTTTGTACATTAACGAGCTAAAAGCTAAGCTCGAAAACAATGAGTTTAACAAGGAAGAGTTGAGAAACGAAATTGACGCGTTGAAAAAAGAGTTATCAAGCAAAGTGGCCGTGCAAAAAAGTATGAAAACATCTAACACCACCACACACCGTCCAGTGGCGGATTTGGATGTCGATGTTAAAGTCATTGGCCGCGATGCCATGATTAGAATCCAATGTAACAAAAGGAACCACCCTGCAGCGCGACTAATGACCGCGATGATGGAGCTTGATTTAGAAGTGCACCATGCTAGTGTGTCGGTGTTGAATGAGTTGATGATGCAACAAGCCACCGTGAAGATGGGAGGCCGGTTGTATACCGAAGATCAGCTTCGATTAGCCTTAACAAGTAGGTTCTAAGATCCAATATGTTATTCGTGCAATCGATGAAGCTTGAAGGTTTTTAATGTAGTATAATTGTCTTATAGTTAGGTTAAGTTAAGTTAAGTTAATTTCCTCGTGTAAGTTTTTAGAGTGAATTTTTGTGTGAAATTTCTTTGTTTATATGTATCAATCAATATCTTTGCTATTTTTGTGGTCGGAGACATTGTGTTTATGTTTGTTTCGATTTGGGATATCTAACATTATGTTTTATGATTTGATTTGATACCTGTTGTACTATGCCAACTACTACATTTTTGTTCTTTTTGTTTATTATTGAGTGTTATATTAATAACACGTTGAGAATTTCTATATATTGTAAAAACGTACAGAACTCATGTTAATCATTCAATTATATTTTAAAATAAGATAAACAATATTTACGTAAGAAAACTTTTAATATATTAAGTATTATCACCTTTTCTCTTAAATAATTATTCCTAATATTTGATAATAATCAACACTCATTGTAATGTTTACTAATTGAGGGGCTTCTTCAAGTCTTGGTATATCATCTTGTGCTAATTTCGGTTCATTTTATTAGTATTGAAATATTTGGAAACTTTTCTTCCAGATTATATATCATTGTACACATGTTTATGTTGATACGTGATGTACTTAATCTAATGTTTGATTTTGTGGTTTGTTTAAACTTTGTAGGATTAATCAAGAAAAAAATGTGTGATAAATATAACCTTACTTTCACCACCTCATATCGAATCGAAAATAAAATAAATGAAAACTACGATAAGTCCATCAAATATCAAATGAAGATGCGACGCAATATCTACTCTAGATACCTTTTTATTTAACAATATATTAAAAATAAATAATTGGAACACGCATTGAATAAACGTGCAGAGTAGAGATAAATAATTTTGGGAGGAAGGAAAGGCCCCGTATAATATAAAATAAAAGTGTCGCTGCCGAATAATGAGGCACGTTTGATTTTTTAGCCTCCACTAATTAAATAAAAGTAATTACTATTATAGTTTTATCATTTTATGTCATGTCACTGAAAGCGGAGTCAACCACTAGCCTCGGATAATTAAATATCCATTACCCCTTTTTTTTTTTGAACGGCAAATTTCATTAACTCATCACCAAATATACATTACAATGTAAAAGCAAGATACTAATACAATGTAACACACCCAAGGATTACCCCGTAGACATCAAAAAGTCTATCTACCCCATGTCGTCAAAAATGGCCCGTGTCACCCACAACTCCGCAAAGCATTCCATCTCCCTATGAATTAGGCACATCACATTCATTTTCCTACTTTGTCACCCCCATTCCTAGTGTTGTTATTCTCCCCATCATGCTTCTCAGAAGCAAGGTCTTGCTGGCCTGGGTTTCTTGTACGCCTAGTCCATTTTTTTACGAACAGTCTCACCTCTTTGGCCCTCATTCTCCGTTGGCACGAGTAAATCATATTGACCCTTAATAGCTCCATTGATTATCTGCTCCATCTTCTCTCTTGGACCGATATTTTGATGATTGGTATGGCCCTCTTCGGTTGCGTTCTCACCATTCGAGAATTGGAGCCCACTTCCCCCAAGTAGCGTGTTGGATCCCTTATGAAGTTGCACCCCCGTCATCTTATCCGATTTCACCTGTGCGTCGTGTGATCGTACCACTTCGACCCCGGATTCCACCGCAGATTATCTATGGATTTTATCACATTAGACTTAGGTCCCGGGGAAATATCACCAAAGCAAACCCTCGTAGGTGGGGCTTGGGTGGATCCCAAAGAAGGCGGACTCCTTAAGTTTCTGCTCCTTTTGCCCATTGAAGGTGGAATTGGTGTTACACCATCGTTATTTTCAACCGGTGCCTCAATATTATTATTATTATTATTATTATTATTATTATTATTATTATTATTATTATCATTCTTTAAATAATTGTGAATATTATTATCATTATACATATTATCATAAATAATATTATCATGGTTGTTGGTTTCCAATGGTGGCCCACCCGAATTGTTATCTTGGGAATCATCTTCTTTACTGCTCGATGCATGAGCCAACTCCATCTTTTGCATGCTAGCTTCTCCCATCACAAATCATCATTGCCACCCTCCCATTCCCCATGCAACGCCCCTTCAACTAGTAGCTGACCATTCGCCTCCCTAGTATCAGAGGCCGGGATGGTTGCCTGAATTTTCTCTACCAACTCGTTCGTGCCAATTTCATTTATCTCCCCTTCTTTGATAGTATCATCCGAGACATGGTTCTCCTGATCATGATTAGAGATTGTTCCGATCGATTGCTCGCCACCGGAGTTTCCTTCATTCTCGTTGATCGTCAGCTTCTTGGGCGGTTTTTTCTTATCTAGGACAAAATCTGGGCACCAAATCTCATCCGTTTCTTCTACCCAAACACTGATTCTCTCATTCCTCCATCGGATTTCGATCTCTTCCGAGATTCTTTTACCCGATGAAACCAAAACAGCAACCGTTTCAAAGGAGATATTTTCGTCGCGTGCACCAGCTTCTGATCCCTGGACTATTGTACCGAAAGAGTTGGCAATCTTATCTATCACCTCTTTGTCCCATAAGTGAATCGGTACACCCATCACCTTAAGCCACGCCACTCTCTGGACAACCGGTGCCTGACCCTCCCATTGGACCAAGTTATTGAACCAGAACTTCCATGTCTCCTCCCTTTCGGTACGAAAATGCTCAGCCATGGAGGCTGTTATGAAAGTTAATAACACATACATTCCTCCCACATACCTGAATGTCACATCTTTGGTTTCCATTGTAGTTAGAAAATCCTCCATACGACATAAACGAGCAATATCCTTCACATCACCAATCAACGAACATCTTCCTAATACAGACTGTACTTGATAGGATTTGTTTGGGATGGTGACGATGCTTCTCCTAGAATTACCGGGGATAGGAGGAAATTGTACATTGTCACCCCAAATAGGGGTCTTACCCTTATCATGCAGCATGGCGTTAGATCCAGGAGCACGTGCCTGGTTCGTATTGTGTTGCTTCCCGACGTCATGAGTCTGCCTACTATCCTCCTTCATAAACTTAGCTACATTAACATGCAGCCTGCCTTCCCATAGTCTAACCCTGGCCAAAGCTTTTGGCCAATTCATCCACATTTTTGACCCCTTTGAACCTGATGAAGGCGAAGTATCTACCTGTTTTATCTCTTCTCCTCTGTAGATATGCGTCCGACATGTTTCCGCATACCTTGAATTCTCTCCAGATCATACCGAGAGAACAGTTACTCGGCAGATTGGAGATAAAGAAAGTGATCGAACCTTCGTCTTTGTTTGTTGTTGTCGTCTCCCATCCCTGTGATTTGGTCTTTGTCCGTTCCTCTTCCGTCTTCGAGGGAGTTCCCAGTCTCTCTCCTCTTCCATTGACTTCGCTACATCAAATATCCATTACCCTTTATCAATGGCTTTCTATTTATATTTTATTACGGGTATCAACTAACTGATTTAATTCTTACTTAACAAATGTTCATTGTCGGCTAATACGTTGAAAGTTGAGATCCTTGTTGAGAATTTTTGAAGTACAGCTTATTATCGGCAAATGGGTGAAAGTTCGGATTATTAAAATCCAATACCCTTTATTAAATTAAGGGGACTTGAAACTTAAACTTGAATATGAAACGACACTCTAAACAACTTATTATTGAAAGTTTTTTAGAAAGAAAAGTCTAAGGAAATGATAACATTGATATAGGTTTGAATATTGGTATTGACACGCAAGAAAATGATGAAATTGACAGGAGTCTAAATATTGGTATTTATACGCAAGAAAACTATGACATTGATAAGAGTCTAAATATTGGTATTTATACACAAGAAAACATGAACGCTAGTAGAAAATAGACCTTTAATGACGCATAATGTGTGTCAAATAAGGATATAGATGACACGCAAAAGCGCGCCAAGAAAGCCTTTGTCATAAATGAAGATGAGATGCAGTTGTGTGTCATTTGTTCTACATACAATTACGACACGCAATGCGTGTCAAGGAATCCCGAATCCCCTATCATTAATGAAGATGACATGCATAAATGCGGGTCATCGTTTTTGGTTTTTGAATTTTTTTTAAATTTTAGAATTAATAATTTTCACATAAAATAACAACTAACGTCTCCATTTCATAAAAATACTAGATAATTGTCTCTCTGCTCTCCAGGTTAGCCAACACGTAATAGATACCACTGATTGAACAATTTTCCCTTTTGGCCATCGACCCTTCCAATCCGTTGTGGATGTTGACAAGATCCAATATTGAGAAAACGAAGATTTGAGGTATGCATACAGCCATACACCAAGAAGAGGCCCTTTGCTAGACAACCAAAGATACATAATAGGATATCATAATGTGGTCTAGAGTTTCATCCTCCTCGCCACATAGAGGGCATAGGGCAGAATTATCGAATTCTAGGAGAGGCATTGGCATTAATTCTGCTATCCACATAGAGGGAATTCGGGATGAAGTAAATATTTTAGAATGTTGGACTAGAATTCGATACAATGCACATAAATAGTAGAAAGTCAAGAAACCAATATATAAACAACTAATATGCTACAACATAGATCCTCCATATCATGTTCTTAAATACATTATTATTTTTCATCGACATGTCGCGTTATTTATTTGTTTTAGATCCTCCAAACTCCAATCTCTTCTCACACCACAACTTCTGATTAACCTCGGGTTACAAGGATCTTTAGTAATATCCTTACGTTTAAAGCTATTCGATATTTGATTTGAAGGCACCAAAATCTTCCCACTTTGATTACGTTTCAACGTTTTTGATGTTCCATGAATCAATTTAAGACGTTTAACCTCCTCACCCATGACTGCCCTCGGGTGAGACCCTTGTTCAACCGGACCACATCCTTGTGTAAAGTCGTCACTTGAAATTGTTCTTGGAATGCTGCGACAACCTAAACAACTTAGATTCATTCTTACAATGTTGGTTTCCTGAATCACGAACAAGATATCTTGTTGGATGTTTTATGAGGTATACGAGATGACAAAAGAATGTAGGTTTGTTTTCTTTTGTTGTTTACAGATTGTTGATAATGATAATGATAATGATAATGATAAAGTTCTTCACGGAAATTAATGAGAGAGGTGTGAGTTCCCTAACTCCTATGAATCCGAACCAACATTTTTATTTCCCAATTTAGAGCTCAATTCTATCCATTGTAATATTGGTTTAATATACTTGAATTATGCTACTCCACATGTATTTTTAGCATGTCTTTCTTTGCCATGGTTAAATCTAAACGTTTTGTTGCACATAAAACTAGATCCTTTGTCCTGTAAAACGTGATATGAGGAGCGTATAAAGTAATAAGGAGGCGACACAAGTACACTTCTAGGTTTTATGGGTGAGGATATTTGCGTCCATATAAAGTTTTAGGTTCATGGCTTCCTTAACACCACCATGGCACCATGTGAATTGTAATAACCGTATCCTGCTTTTTTGTAATCAAGATACCATTTCAGACTTGACACCTAACAACACAATATAAATTTAATAACCACAAACCCCACACCGTTTAAAATAGGATAACTGAAATGTGTAAATGGTATAACAACATAGCTATATTACATAGTGGTTACACTTTCATAAATGTCTTTTGAAAAAAAAAAATATTAAAGTAATATTATGCGCTATGTTAAAAAAAATGTTCGATTGTAAGGTATAACCTCTATTAAAAATAACGAAATATATAAAGTTATCTAAGATTACGAGCATTGATGGAACCTGTATTTAATGAAGAAATTAACAAAGTGGGCTAATTCCTTCTTTCACACCTCTCAACAATTATTTTTTTTTAACGGCTAATTTTTTGTCACCCATGGAATTTGAACCCCACACCACTTAGAAGGCAAAGCCTTATCCATCACTTTGATACCACTAGGCCAAAGACCCTTTTTGGTTCTCAACAATTATTAACTTCTACTCCTTCGGTCCCTATTTAAATGCAGTGAGTCCAAAAACACACATTTTAAAAAATCTTTTGTTTGTATGTGGTAAAATGACAATAATATCCTCAAAAGTGGTTATTATGTTTTGTCTTTTATGGACAAAACTGGAAATTACATTTCTATTTTTAAACATAAACATTTAATTTGGGACAACCAAAAATGGAAAGATGGACATTTAAATAGGGACGGAGGGAGTAATAAATTATAGCTGATCAACTTATGACTACTCGACTGATATCGGAGAGGAAGTAGATATTTTGGATGTTTTATTAATTATTAGGTTTGTAACTTTTGTGCGATTATATATATATAAATGGTTTTTAGCATCCCCTAATAAAGATATAGCTATAAATAAGATTGATACGTGTTTTAACATATAAAAACATACATGTACTATCTTAAAAGCCTGTTGTACAACATTATGCTGCACAAATAAGGGTTGTGTGCATGAGGCATCAGGCCAATTTTTGCCTAAAAAGTGTGCCTCAGCTGCGCTTCATGTACGCTGTGCACCTCAGATCATATTAGGCGATGCCCTTCGCGCCTTAGTGCGCCTCGCGCATGAGGCACACTTTTTAAAACCAAGATTATACGAAACTACGGTGAAATTGTTTTTTTTTAATGTTAACCTTAAATTTTTTTTCTTGATCCGTCACTGGTTCAAATCCAAGCAGTAGATAATCATAAACAGGTATAATATATTGAGTGTACAACTGTTTTTGTTGTTCATACTTAAATTGCACATTTAGAATACCCGTTGGATTTGGTGTTTATACGTTCTGCAATATGTTTAAATTAAGCCCAAGTTTTTAATTAGCAATGATACCAGCCCAATCCTAATATTTCTCATCCCAAATTTATACCGGCCCAATCTTAATATTTTCTAAGCCCAATGTTGGTTTGCTCTGTTCAGAAAGCCCATGGCTCGTGTAAGTTTAGCCTAAACTTCTGCATCGACTGTCTGTCTGGTCCCTGACTCGTCCTTCCGCATCGAGATAGTGACTGGATTAAAGTTTATCAGATTTTTATGTGATATCTACCTAATGTGACCAATTTTGCTTCAAAATGAAATACTTTTTAATGTGCAAATCTTAGTTGTCATTGTTCATTATAGAGAAATTTTTAGTTGTCGCTAATGTGCAAACCTAAGTTCTCATTATTTTATTTATAAACTAGAATTTCTGTGAATAAAGTTGATCAATAATGTGCATATACATATTCATGACAATAAAGAAATTAATAAATGATGACTTTATGCAATTGCATTGATATATTAAGTTATTTTCCTACTTTAATATAATTTCCTTGTAACTTTACCTTATTGAGCTTCTGTAACATAAACATGTCCCATATACATATAAAAGTTCTTGTATTACTATAACGAGTGGCTTATGTCAGTGCCGCGCGGCGTTTCGGTTTTGAATAAAGTTTATATCAATTAGACGATTACAGTATATTCAGAATTTTATGGTATTTGAAAACAAACAAAATATGTTACATTGGTCAAAAAACGGTGCGATACCGACCAATGGCGGATCTACCCAAAAGTAAGGGGTATCCCAATTTTTTTAACGTACATGCATACAATAATGAAGTTTTTTTTACCATACATTAATACAATAACATTTTTACCATACGCTATACTTGGGATGCGACAGCAGACAACAACATTCATCGATCCTTTGTTAATCCCCCCCTTATTATTATTTTTGTTTATATAACTTTTGTTTGGGGTTTGGGCTTTAAAAATTGAGCTTATAAGTTACTTATAAAAATATAATATTTAAATGAGTTGGGCTGATAATTATAAGTTATACTTAAAATAGAGCTTTTAATTAAATGAATTAGATGATTATGCTTTTAGCCAAACCCTTTATGGTGGAGTGACATCGTCCTTGCTTTCCTTAGGGGAGGTGGGGAATTCGAGTCCTGCCGGCACCAAAATGCTGCTGATGGGCTGGGTTTTACCCCAGTGGGTCTTCGGATGGCGGATTTTCTTCGGGAACTGGTGTGAAATTATTGGTGGACCCGGGTTACTCTCGGAGTACTCCTTTGTCCAGTGGTTACTTCGTAAGTGATCGAATTGATTTGTTGGCCGTTCAAAAAAAAAAAAGATGACTATGCTTTTAAAGTTTAATTAAATGTGAGCTTTTCAAGTTTGATGGGCACCCTAACATCTATTCATGATATCCTATGCAAAAAATGGGAAGAAATATCACTTCGGCGATAAAGTTAAGGGGTAGCACCGACACCCCCTGCCATCATGCTATATCTACCTCTGGTATCTACAATTGTATAGCTTACGACACAAATAAAATACTTATTTTGAACGCAACTAAGTTAGTAAAGTTACCATTACTTGGTATTGTTTATGATACAAATTTTTTTATTTACAACATTAATCACACAAAAGTCGATTGATGTAACATAGTAAATAAAATTGAGTTTATCAATTAAATATTTGGTAATGATAAAATTAAAAGGAATCCTTGGTTCAGTTTAATTGATAAATAACAGTTAAAAAAATTTCAGGATATATGCAAATTGGGAAATACAAAATATGTGAGAATTTTTTGTTTATTATATGTTTAGGTTCCCTACCATTAATTTATAACATGTTTTTTTGTTTTATGATGTTGGATCTCATAAAGTTTCTAAATAAAATTGATTTTTTTTTCACTTTCAATCAAAAAATTTAATCTTTAACCCTAATAATTTTCGTCTTTTACATTTAATCACATCACTTTTTTCACTTTTAACTTTGATCCCATATACCTTTCATGTTTTAAAATTTTTTTTTTTTACTTTTTGGCCTAAATTTTCCGAGCAAACACACTACAATGTGTGTATTTGGGTCAAAGTTTTACCTAATTTTTTTTTCTGATTTAACGGTCGCATTGTGTTTTACGTTTCTATTTTTTGCATAATATAATGCCGCAGCGGACTTGCGTGGTTCAACGTTTTTACGTTTACTTTTATGTTGTCTTTTTAATTATTATTTTGTTTTAATAGCTTCTATGGTGTTGGTGGTTGGTGTCGATAGTGTAGCATTGATGCTTTTTGGTAGGTTTTACGTCCTCACCATGGTTATGGGGTTTTATTCTAGCTAATTAAATAAATATTTAATAGTGATAAAATGAAAAGGAATCTGTGGTTCACATTCAGTTTCATGAATATCGACTAATTAATGATAGTTGAAGACAAAGTAAGCAGTACGTGAACCAAACTTTAATACTTTCTAGAAAGCGAAACAAATCAATATCATGTCATGAATTAAGATTAATTTGAACTTTATTGTTTTTTTAAGAATGCGGATTTTGAAAAATAAATCATAAATTGAAAGAGAAAATTGCAGTTTTCGTCCTTGTGGTTTGCCTAAACTAACAGGTTCAGCCTATGCTTAACACCCTGAGTACCTGTGGTTTCTTTTTCTAACACTTTACGTCCCTGAGACTAACGGCCGTTAGTTGTTCCGTTAGTTTGTGGTAAAATGACTATTGTACCCTTATTTTTTGGGTGAAATGACTTTTATAAAAAATGCAATGTATAAGTTGGATATGAGGATGTTGACGGTCGCACCGTAGCCTACGGTCATAAGGCCATAGTTTACGGGTATTGTATGTTGAAAAAGAGAACCTGCATCAGAAGTCATGATCCTTAAGTAAGCTATTCCCAACCGCCGATGCGGTTCAACAACAAATGAAGATCAGAGATCCCTGACCGTAAGCTACGGCCTTGAAGGTGTAGCTTACGGCGCGGCTTGAGAGGAAAAAGGAAGGTTGTTTTTAAGTATAGATCATAGTTTTTCAACCCTAATTACCTCTAAGTCGTTTCTAGTTGAAAAACAACCTTCCGTTCGAGCTTTTTGTCTGGAAAGCTACTATCATATCATCCATCAATCAATCTTCGATCCATAAGAACATGTTTTGCATCCAGAATCAAGCTTTTGAAGATCTTATTACCACCATGAGCGGCTAAATCACCCGTGATTCTCTCCGGGTGAATGGTTAGTTATTTTGCAAGGGTTTTGCTACATTTATTATACCTTGGATTGAATGTTTTGTGATTTCGAATTCTAAACTTTCAAGTGTGATTTGTTTATGAAACGGTTTATCATTAAATTGTTAATTGTGTTGCTTATTCTTGATTTCATCACCATAGCGGTCTTGTTGTTGGTGGTCATTGATTGAAAAACAAGTAGTAGTAATTTCATTAAAAACCAGTAATTTGTTAAGTGGTAATTAACTTAATCAACAACATCGATCTAGTTATCGGCTGTCAATGCAGTCATTAATCAATTTACAAGTTGCGTTAATTACCAACCAAAAATCATGTCTATGTGATTCCAATTGACCAGTTTGCAAACCCGAGCGATATTAGCTAACTAGGATCCTGGAGAGATCACACTTTCTCATTATTGTTTTCAACTCGCTTCATTTTCAGTTTTCTTAGTTAATTTCGTTTTTTCTAAACAAATCCAAACAATTGATTTTACTTATTTGCCTAGGTTAACTTAGTAGTTTAAACATAACACTTTCCACAATAGTCTTCGAGGTTCGACACCCAACTTACCCTAACTAATAAGGTAGTTGGAACTTTTCTAAAAACTCTTATTTTTGATCGGTCATTCGATGCGATCAACAAACATAAACGAAAGTTCATGAATGTAAATAAACAGACAGATTATATGCTTACGCCCGTTAATTTAGTTGGATGAAACAACTTTTTATTTTATTTTGTTTATATATATATTACATAAACATATAAAAACAAACTCTCAACCAAATGATACAATGACGATTCACTTAACGTTTTACTCCAACACAATCATCTACTAGAACAATCAAAACCAAAAAAGAAAGCAACAATCATAAACATATTTCATTAATATTATACAAAAAGAAATAGGCCCCAGAAGTTCAATTTGCCCAATGAGAATACATTAAAAGATATCAAACTCAAATACTCAATATTTACACTTGGTCAACATAAACACCCAAAAGGACCAAAACGCCCTAGTTTTGTTATAAATGGAATTTCCTATTTCACATCTTCCTACATTCCATAAAACGACTCAAAAGGCTCATTAGTCCTTGTCAAAATGTTGGCAAGTTAAGATCTTCATATATCAACAAAACTAGCTTTTATCCCGGAAGTGTCCGGGATTGAAAAATCTAATATAACATAATAAAATATCTAATATGACAATATAATTAATGATTTGTCAATACATGATTAATGAATATTATTATTATTATTATTTATTTTAAACAAATTTGTGCCATAAGTTATCATATTCAAATATAAAAAAAGGAATCTCTGCATATGAAGTTATGTTTATCATTTGTGATTTATTAGTAGAGTAAAATATATTTGAAAACAAAACCCCACAAAAATAGTTTTTTTTTCTCCGTTTTTTATATAGCACTATGGTACTCGTTGGAAAGATAATAAAACGCTTGTTATTTGGTGTAATTTTTTTCTTTAAAAATTCTCGTATATAAAAGATATTAACGTTTAAAAGTTATGGGAGGAAATATTAGAGATAAAATTTTTTTTTTAAATTCTTATCTTTTCCTAAAATAATTATAATATATATAGATTTATTAAAAAAACTCAAAAATTAAAAAATCTTACGTGATGCCACGTGGCACATTCAAGGAGGGGTTGAGGCCTCATTGAATGCCACATAATTAAAGTTCAATTCTTTTATTATAAGTTATAGATTATAGATTATAGATATGAGAGAGAGGTTCCTTTTCATAGATTTACTTTTTATAAACCTATATTATTTGCTACTTTGGTCCATGTACGAATATGGAACAAACTCAAAGGGTAAAACTGGAAATTGAGGATGAGCAGGTAGTACTGAATACCGATCCCGATCTCATACCGAAGCAAGACCGAACTGGGGGATTTTGGTTTCAGGGTCGATACCAACGTTGAAAGTTTATCAGGATTGGTATCGGTACAGTACTGATCCTGTCCTAAGCTTATCCCTACTAGAAATTATGCAAGAAGGTCATGGATGCCCCTTTTACGTTTTGGTGACATAATGAGTAGAAAAACAACAATAATATGTACAACTAATAATTAATCATTTGACTACAACTAACCCTGTTTTAGCCATTCAAAATTATACTAGAAGAGCAAAAGGATATTGCGATTGGTCATGAATGATTGTCATGTAGGTCATGCTCATAATCCATGTCACACTCGATCCCCACCTCACCTCTTATTATTCGCCACTCACACGACTATGTTTCCTTATCGTCCTCCATCATTGTATAAATTCTAAAATAGGTCCTTGTCATTTTGGATAATGCTACATATACCAAATACTGATTACTAACACACGAATTTCACGATTAAAAAAGTTACCCTAATTTTTCCGTTCTAACAATGTCATGTTCCCTCTTTTTTTCAACCATATGATCGTGTTTGCCTTAACGGATTGCATGATCGCGTTGGAGCTTTAAATCCTACCTTTGAACAACTTCCTTATGTGTAAACCGAATTTGAAAAATTGTACAGAATCTTCATAATCGTCCAAATCAAAGCTACCTGGAAAGATGTGTTATAAAATTTTGATATTCCATCATACATCTTTCGCTAAACCGCAGACGGTCAATAAAATTGATTTTCTCACTTTCAATCCAAAAATATATTCTTTAGCCTTAATAATTTTCATCTTTTACATTTAAACACGTCACTTTTTATAGAATTTCTAACGGAAGCGTTTTGTGTTCTGGTTGAGTTTATTTGTTTGGCCTTGCGGCCGGAGGCCGCTAGGTTTCTAGCGGGAGACTCTCAAAACTGCAAGGTAGGTTTTAGTACAAGAAGTAAAAGGATAGAATAAAAAAGATGGTATTGATTGATTGATACTTGGTACATTCAAATGAGGAGATAGCCTCCCTTATAAATACATAAATGAAAATAGTAGAAATGGGAAAATGGCTAAACTTTAGGCACAAGACAAGGAGGGCTAATGATAGGGCATAATGAGAGGATATTGGGCATAATGCAATGAGTGAATTATGGTCAAAGATAATGCTTTCCAATACTTTTTCATTTTTAACTTTAATCCCATATATTTTTCATGTTTTATAATTTTTTTTTACTTTTCGGCCTAAATTTTCAGAGCAAACAAACTACAATGTGTGTATTTGGTTCAACGTTTTTACCTCTAATTTATTTCAACAAAAGGCATTCTGAAAGAAGAAGGGTGCAAGTGAAAATATATATGACATAATCGGGTCACTATCCTCATCTTTCTTGTAGTGACTCACTTTTAAGATTTCCAGCAAAGTAGTGGACGAACTGAATGAGTATTTTACATAATGGAGTTTCAAACTCTAAAATAATGGATCAATAGCAGAAACCAACTTAAAACGAATATAATGTTTATTTTTAGTTACGGACCCACAAGATAGGATGTGAATGAATACGTCTAACTAAACTGTCCAGGACACACGGACAAACCACTTAAGATAGATTACTCAATTCTTAAACTTGAATTAAGCTCTGATTCTAAAGTCATATATTTTTTGGTGTTATGATTTTTTTTTAACAACAAATCTTAGTTTTTTTTTTAATAAATACACCATAACATTCAACTTGCAAAATTTAAACTCCTAGTCTTTTGATTGTAGAATACACAACTTACCTAATGTATGTCCTAATGTCCCTTGGGTTTAATTACACGTTTTCCATAGTAGCATATTTGATTCATGAGTGTCATCTATTTACGGTTTATTTAATTCTAAAACGGATTTTTTTTAATTGCTTTTTTAAATCGTTTGGTTTTGCAAACTGCTTGACGCTCATCTTTAGTTCCGTTCACATTTGGCTTATTTTTTCTGCGTTTTGAACCTGCCGCAAAACACAAATGGTAACCTACCAGTTTTAATCATGTTTTCAAACCCGGACCACTTCTACATCTAGTCCAGTCCTGAAATAATTGTTTTTAATATTTGATGTTACCTGTACAATCTAGAGCTTACGTATAAATAAAATATAATAATGTAAGGTAAGTGCTCCAAATAATAATACTTCTTTTATTAGTGTGCATCGTCTGTGTTTATGATGGAGACGCATTAATTTCTGATGTAGCATCTTAAAGTAAAATGATTATTATATACTCCAATAATTGATTAAATTATAACCAAAAATTACTTCAACATATTCCCCCAACTCCATCAAATGCCAAATCAGCATCACATCATTTTTTCTATTCTCTCGCTCAAACCATGGAAATGGTTTCCTCCAATTCCTCCTTTCCCAAACTCTAACGTTCAAATAATATAGGCCAATCAAATTTCTCAGTGAAGAGGGTGGATTTCCACCGATTGTATCCAAAAATTCTGGGTGGGGTGGGTGGGGTGGGGTGGGGGGGGGGGGGTTCCCAAGTGCCACATCACCCCACCGAGCCTCCTCCCGACTCCACACCAATACGTCTAACTAACCATATAAAACTAACCGATCGGAGAAAGTAGATAGTTGACAGAAAATTAGATGGGTCAAACGGGAAAGTTATTAAAAGTTAAAACCTAAGGCGGACGATGGTGTGGGTCTGGGTGGGATCGGGGACTTCAACATCGCCATGATAATTAAATGGTGGTGATGGTATAGAGACGGACCTAGGCAATTATGGGCCAGGGTTATTAATGTTATTCACAAATCAAAGACTAATCATTTGATTATTCCGGTGAAAAAGTCGGTTCCGGGTGTTTGGAAGGATATTGGGGGTATGGAAGAGGTGTTTTTTAATTATGGGATCAGCATCAAAGATAAGCTGAAGGGTTAAAATTGGAGACGACGGCTCTGTTCGTTTTTGGACGGATCCGTGGGTCACTAATCACACCTTAATGGAGTTTTTTCCTGCCTTATTCAGTTTAGCGACTGATAAGGATGGGACGGTTAAACAACAATAGTCGAAGGTGGGTTGTATCGTGCAATGGGGCGGGCCTGGAGAATGGGCCCTAGCTCAGATACGAAAACGGGTCAACTTAGGGAGTGGCCTAATAATTATGGGGTGTCGTTTTCTGTCAAAGGGGTTCGGGATGAGCTGGTAGCGGCCAATTTAGAATCGGACAACAGTTTTAGGTTTTGC
The DNA here is from genome assembly GCA_030844895.1 of Ambrosia x helenae. Lineage (NCBI taxonomy): Eukaryota > Viridiplantae > Streptophyta > Magnoliopsida > Asterales > Asteraceae > Ambrosia > Ambrosia x helenae. The sequence continues at coordinate 30,173 of JAUTDX010003918.1, read as the reverse complement.
TAGGAATCATGGGCGCCGCTGAAATGTTTCTTTTTGTTATGGAGGACCCTGCTTGGGAAAGTTGCGACTAAAGTGGAGTTAGCTGCTCGCGACTGTAATGTCGGCTCAACAGTGTGTGATCGGTGTGGATATAGGGAGGACTTTAATCATGCTTTCGGTAATTGTCTATGGGCCAGAAGCGTTTGGTAGCAAATTTTCAACTGGGTCAGAATTCCTTTTCCTCTGGATTTGAGCAGCATCGGCACCGTGGTGGATGCAATTGGTCCAGCCCCCGTTCGGTGAAATGGAAAATATTAGTTTATACAGTTGTCGTGGCGACTGTGTGGAGGTTATGGTTTGCTAGGAATCAAAAGTTTTATTAAGGGAATTTCATTCTAACGCAGAACTTAGTGGATAAGATTTTAGAGGACGCCTATGTTTGGATCTCCAATTGGTCGAATCTCCCTCAGATAAGTTGGGAGAATTGGATTATATTTGATGTGTCTATGCTTTTGCAAGTGGTTTTCCTACTTGTTGGAGGTTTTTCTTTTTCTGTTGGAGTCTGTAATGCGTTTATCTAGCTCCTTGCTACCCTTTATGTATATTTATAAAGCGTTTTGCCGTTTAAAAAACTAACCGATCAACATTTATTCTCACAAATTTCCGAAAATAAAAAACATTAAAAACAAATTCACAAAACACTTGAATGGCCAACATGCCCCCAATATACAATTGATAAGTGGCAACCCATCATTACAGACAAAGGGTGCTTTTGTAACTTCCATACAAACATTAACTCAAAAAAGAAAAACTCACAAATTTTTGAATTCAATGAAAACAAAAAAAGGAAACATAAAGTGTGGCTGAACATTTTTCTTTTTTTCTTATTTATTTATTTTTTCGAGAATAATTAAAAATATAAAACCAATACCAGCAAACCATCACCGGAGATTCAGATTCTTGATGGCATCGCCACCTTCATGCGCCATCGCCTCCGTCACCGACGCCAGCTTCTGCAGATTTAACTTCACCACCGTGTCGGCAAACAACCTCGTATCCTCTTCCGTGTTCCCTTCAGGCACATCAACAACGTACGACTCCAACACAACCGTTATTGGTCGTGAATCATTATCCTTATCCATAACAACCTCATGAACCGTCGTGACAGCATGGTAGTTCCTCAACCGATGTTCACCACCAATAATCGTGAACCCCAACACGTGCTTTTCATCATCCAATAAATCCAACCGTTCGGTGGACGTAGCCGCCGGTAAGCCGGAGATCACGTTGACGTCACGCGTGCATCCTACTTCCATTTTAAAGTCGTCAGCAACGGTGCAGCTTTTAATAAAGTGTTTATACGTTTGTGGCTTGTCGAACCGGCGGATGACGGACCAGACGACGTCGACCGGCGCGTGGATGTGTTGGGCGAGTAGGGAAGAGCATTGGGAGGGTGTGAGGTGGTAGGTATGGAAGTCGGCTACAAAGGTTTTGACTTGGTTGAATTCGTGTTCGGTTAAACCTTGTGGGGCCGATAGGTGGTGGGTTGTTGTGGTGGTTTGTGATGGTGGTGGTGGTGGGTTGTTGTTGTCTTGCGGTGATGAGGAGGAGGTGCCGGCTATATCCATATGTTGACCCTGATCTGGTTTGAGTGAGGAGAGAGAAAGAGAGGGGGTGTGGGGGATAGATAAGGACTAGATTTATGTTTTGTTTATAAAAAGATGTCTTTGAGGTAGCGTGAGGGTAAAGTAGGAAACTGTATATATATATTTTTTTAATGTTTTAAGAGTTTATTATTTTATTATTTAATTTATTATTATTATTATTTTGAACTGCCAATTGGAATTATTTATTATTATTATTATTTTGAACGGCCAATTGCAATCACTCACGTATCACTAGAGTATTATTGTGTCACCAGTGTTACTAAATAATCATATTCTACCACCAAATCACCAACTAGTTTAGATTATTTTAAATATTTAGAATTATCTAGTTGGTTTAATTGGTAGAGATAATGATGTGGGTTATTATTAGAATATTATTGATAAAAGTATTTAGGGTAGGATTAGTATGGTAATATTAGTATAAATATGGGTATAGGTTATTGTTTTATTTGTCTCATGTTTGTAAGTTTGTTTGGTTGAATAAAAAGAGTCGCGTGTTCATCTCTCCAAATATCTTGTGTTTGTGTATGATTTGATTGTCTGGACGAACAATGCATCTCCACTAGGCAATAATTGATATACGCAAATTTAGCAAAAAAACCCAATAAATCTAAAAAACTCTCTTGTGAAAATCGAACCCAAGAATAAATGGTTCCTAAGCCATACATGAATAAATGGAAGAAGGTTGTGGAGGCTTGTCATAAAAGTAATAACATGTGGGAATTCCTTCCTGTTAACAAGTATGCGGCTGGGAATTGGAAAGCGATCGTTAAAGTGGTAGTGGGATTAAAAGTGAATGAGGTGCCGCTACATTCGTTTATACGGGCGAAAGTGCGGAATGGTAATATGATTAGATTTTGGCTTGATATTTGGCTGGGTGAATGCGCTTTAAAGAACAAGTTTCCTTTGTTGTATCGGCTGGAAGAAAAAAAGAATTGTGCAGTCTCGGAACGAACGCTGATTAATAATAACCAAAGGATCGTTTCAGCCGATTGGGTCGATAACCTGCAACAGACAGAAGAACTTCTGCAGTGGGTGAACCTGTGCGAGATGGTAGCGAATGAAGAGGTGATAGCGGGTCAAGATTCCTGGTTTTGGGCTGCAGATCCAGATTCGGGTTTCACGACAAATGGCGCAACAAAAATGCTGATGCACAGGACAGGTTTTGAGCAATGTTTTGTAATAAAATGGGTCACATGGATTCCTATGAAGTGTATGATAATGGCTTGGCGAGCAGAAATCAATAGGATTCCTACAAAAACGGAATTGGTGAAACGAAAGGTCGATATAGAAGATAGACGATGTCCATGGTGCGATCATGAAGATGAAACAGTGATGCATATTTTATCCGATTGTCTCATAGCCACTAGCGTTTGGGATTGGATCGGTAGATGGTGTAGGTTAGAGCCCATATATGCGTTCGAGATAAAGGATCTTTTGGAGGTCTACAAAACAGTGAAAGGTTGTAAGAAAAGCAAGAAGATTGTGCACGGGATCATTATAGTCACTTTATGGTCTTTGTGGAAAGCTAGGAATGACTTGGTTTTTAGTGGGGCACGGCCTAGTGTGGAAAGCATTGTCGCTAGTGTGAAGTCGTGCACTTTTCTTTGGGCTAATAGTAGATTCGATTGTAATAAGGTGGTTTGGAAAGAGTGGAGTCGTTTTCCTTTGTATATGTTTGTAAAGGATTGAGCCGGCGGTCTTTGTTTTGAAGACCGGTTTTGACGTTTTGTGAATGAAAGAAGCTTTTTTAAAAAAAAAAAGCCATACATGAATAAAAAGTTTTGAATTTAAGAAACGAAAAGTAGAAGGGTTGTGTTGTTGAGGCGATAAAGATGAGGGACTAATAAAGTACTTTATGTATTAGGGCAGCGGCTATTTGCGATCACACTAAAGGATTTTTGACCATCAACCTGAGTTTAAAGCTTAAAGTATAACCTTTATCCTTCATTTTTTTTATAGATTGGAACTTTTGTAGCAATAAGTTACGTGGATGGCAATATCTAATCACTAGTGGATTTATATCCAAATTTTAGGGATAACGTTTATAAACATTTTGTTCTTTTACTTTCATACAATGTGAAACTCGTAAGGCTCGTCAAATCTTTATGCAATATAAGTTTATTAATATTTAAAATATTTAGCTCTCGTATAAAGTTATTTAGTAAACGGGCTAAGTTAAACTTATATAAATTTGTTTATGAGCCGAGGCCGAACCTAAAAATAAGCTTATTTACTAAACGAGTCTGAGCTTCACTTATCGAGCTTGCGAGCCTAAACAAACATATTATATATATATATATATTATTTGTATTTAATATATTAACTAATAGATGATAAACGAGTCGATGTTGAGAAACTACCAATGAACTGAGCTTTGGAAAGAAATGTCGAACCGAGCCGAGCTCGAACCTCGACTTTTGAGTTATCAAATGGCGTAGGATGTTGGCTGTTAAGTGGTGATTGGTGTTAGGATTTTAAGTTATCAGGTGAAATTTTAAGTGGTGATATGGTGTTGGCTAAAATATTTTAATAGTAACGTAACTGAATTTCAGAGGTAACATAATACAAAAAACATTAATAGAACAAAAATTCCACTTTGCGAGAAAAGTTAAAATGTACCAATTTGCATTTCATCCGGGAAAAGCCAAGTAACTATTTTGGGTGACCTTTATGTAGGCGTATTGCTAGTTCCCCGCTAGCGTTTTGGTGAATAAAAATCCTTTGTTGATCGTTCAAAAAAAAAAAGCCAAGTAACTACGGGTTTCGAATTAAAGGATGCTGCCAAAGGGAGTGGCGATGCCATACTCAAACAGGAAGAGACTCATAGAATGGCATAGGCTACTCCTCACATCCAAGTATGTTCGCCACTAATCTTAAACCATGTGTGATGGTGGGTGAAATTTGGTGGGGTTAAATGGGCATTTGTTGACATGTGGCAATATGGGGCCACTTGGTGGGTGAAAGAGGCATTAAAGGGGCAAGGGGTGTAATAGTGGGTGAAATTTGGTGTGAGGCATTTTTTGACATGTGGCATGTGGGCCACATGCCAATTTATATTATTTTTTAAAATTTAAATAAACAAACTAGTATTTAATTTAAATATTTAACTAGGATAAACATAAAAAAATTACATTAATCCACTAAATTACCTAAAATTAAAAAAAAATACGAAAAATAAAATAAAAAAACGAACCCGCCTTCGTCCCCTTGGCTTTTGATACCTTTGGGTCTCTGGCACCGGAAGCTATCCGTTTTTTGACCAGGGTCCAGCGGGTTATACATAGCACTGTTTCGACTCTGAGGGGGCAATGGTTTGTTTTTGGTAGACTAAGTTTTGCCATACGGAAAGGGGTGACGGCACAGCTTGTTGTCCATCTACCCGCTATTTTGATGTAATATTTGCTTTTATGGTAAGAATGAAACGGGATATGAACGGAGAAAACTATACATGAATGGAGTATTTAGTCATCCATTAACATACAAGTTAGCTAATTTTATTAGGATAGGATTGCTTCATATTTCACTAGTCCACTTTACTTTTGTTTTATAACTTTTTTTATACATATTTATGGGCATTGCGAAAGTAGTTCAATGTCGGCCATCACACTTCAAAATAATTATATGTTGTAAGTTTCTTCAACCTGATTATGCTTTTTTTTGAGATATTTTGAAAATACTAATAAAGGATGAATATACTGATTTCTATATACCTTGGTATCATTACATTTTTTTAATTAAAATTAGATGAAAAACATGTTCAAACACCTTCATCTAGCATGGGTTCATGAACCTAGAAACAAACCCATATTCCCATCTTGAAAAAGTTACATCAATGCTCCCATAAACACAAGTGAAGCCATGATTCCATCTTAGAGACGCCTCATCCACACCTCTCGGGTTAACAAAACATTACAACCAAAACTTAATCGGAGAACGGTGTAAACTTATTATATATATTAAGTGATAACAGTCGGTGCAATAGTCAAGATTATGGCTTCAGCTTATTGGCCACCATATTTATGACTTCAGCGTTTTAGCCGCTGCACTTTGATTGGTCGCGCGGAGCGCAAGGTTACTACTAGTTCTTTTTTAAGTTTGAGTTCAAGAAGTATAAACGTACACAATGAGTCCCTCGACTTCAAGATCATATCATATACTACTATATGACTTAAATCAACATGATCCACCTGCTGTATGACTTAAATCTTAATAACATACATGGTTGTGCTGATTAGAAAGAAGCTTATTTCGAGAAGTTTATATAAGGATTAAATGAATACATGTAATTTTATAAAACATCATACTCATAGATTTAAACCATCCATTTTATGTTTTTTTTTCCTGAGAATTATCTATAAAAAAAACATACAACTTAAATGCTAAAAATGCAAGTAAAATTTTAAATTAAACGAAGCACTAGCAACCTAAAATCTTTAGATGTGGCCAACCGTGACCCTTTTTCTCTCCGTTCTTGAATCTCCTCTGATTATCACCGTTTTTTTGTCTCTGCATTTGTTCTTGCTTCTGCTCCGATGTTTCGAATTCGTTCTGTTCATAAAACCAAATCCTATGTCAATATAGATCTCGAGTTAGTTGCCGCATTTTTTTATGTTACAGTTTTATCTAATATGTATCGTCACTGGCGAAGCTTCTCATGTAATTTGTACCAAAAAAATCCAAAAATTTTATATGTATTGAGACATTGAGTCCCCCGGATTATACCAAAAACGCAATTCAAGATCCATCAATGCGTATCGCAGAGTTATGTTATAAATGTGTTATTACATAATATACATTATGACACTCCAATCCATATCATAATAGATGAAAACAAAAAATATATATTCAACTAATCAACTAGATGTCTTTAGTTTAGTATTTTGAGACATAAATGTGTATAATGAAAAAATTTATACCTCTAGTTTTTCATCATGCCAAAATCATGTTGTATATAACAAAAAGGACTGATATGTAAAATATCTTTTGTTCTAGCTAATGCATAAAAATTTGTTATTAATACCCTTAATACTTTACAAAATGAGTACCCTGACTCCTTGATTACACCGTTAAAAGGGAAAATGACGAAAATGGCCTTTGACCGAGTGCTTTTACGAAACTAGCCACCTCAGACGTCTTTGGAGAGACGGTTCCGCGGTTACCGAGGCTCTCAGACGACTTCTGATTCTTTCTTCCTACGGACCAACGAAACCCCGCCACGTGTTCGACAACCTGCGAGACGACTCCGAGACGTCTGCGAGAGACGACTTTGAGACTGCGCAAGACGACTTTGATACTTCCCTCATCTCGGGAAATGGGGGAAGTCTCAAAGTCGTCTCTCATGTTGTCGGACACGTGGCGGGTTTTCATTGGTCCGTAGGAAGAAAGAATCAGAAGTCGTCTGAGAGCCTCGGGAACCGTCTCTCCGAAGACATTTGAGGTGGCCATTTTCGTAAAAGGTCTCGGTCAATGGCCATTTTCGCCATTTTACCTTATAATTTACCTGTGATTCACCTCCTGTACTGAGGGGAAGGATGTCTGAAGAAGATGCATGCTTGCATTTGGGCTTCGGATTGTTGAAAACCGGGTATGAAGAAACCGGTAATTCACGTGCACCTAAAAGTGTCGATGATTGGGTCGCAGTGCGTGACGCTCTTCGAGTTTCAATCTCTAATGAAAGCTAAAATTTGGAAGAAAAGTTTTACCATGAACCATGCAAAAAATTTGTACCAAACATAGTTTACAATGAGTAAAGAAAATATACTTGAATAAGACGATCTTCAAGGGTCTCAACCCGATCTAGCAACTCAGTTTTGTTTTTGGCTTCTACGACTGGTGTCTTTAACGGTACACACTCATTGTTCTTTTTGCCAAATGATAAAATATAGCGCCATCGCGATATATTAGGGTTCCTTCTGATGTGCTTCATCTACATAGATGTAACAAAAATGATTTAAACAATACTATAGAATGACTCAATGACAAGCTATACATGTAATTCCATCTTTGTGACTTATGCTTACGAAAGATTCCATGCGATCTGGTTTTGAAAGAAGTGGCACTGAGGACTGAAATTGTAATTGCTCATCCATTTTAACCATTTTTTTGCAGTCTTGTTTGGTTGTTTTACATATGCGCGCGTGTGTGTGTTTATATACAAGCGCGCGCCCACACGATTGTGTGCCTTCACAGGTTTCTTTGGAACAGTTAAAGTGTCCCCTTTTTTTCTCTGTTGACTGAACCAAACTACCAAAGGTATGGAGTTTTTAGTGCAAAGTTTTTTACTCAGTCAAATGAATGAATCAAACAATTTAATAACAATTTCAATGAGTAAAATGTGATTAATTTATTCGGTACAAAGAATGTTAAAAATCATGCCTCCGTTACAACTAGCCCAAGCTAGACCTTGTGATTTCATACGCTAAAAAGCAAGCAGCATTAGCGGGCACACTTCGAGCCATTGCTGGTCCGAAACCTTTATATAAACCACCAATTCCTTCGGCTTTAAGAATCTTTTTGAAAGCATCAATCGACCCAGAATACTTCGGGTTCTTATAATCATCAATCTGGATAACACTCTTGACCACATCGGTTGGGTAAACTGAAACCCAAAACGCACCACCGGCTAAACCACCTGCCAACATCAGTGAACCACGGCCTAACCCAGAAGTGTCGGTCCCACCAGCAATATACTGCTTTAGGGCCTCGTAAACACCAAATATTGCGGCGTTTCCTGGGACTTCACGAGCCAATGTGGGAAATAATCCTTTATATAAACCTCTAATGCCTCCTTCGGATCTCAGGACCTGCTTCGCCACGTCTATTGGACCACCGTACTTCACTGCTGCAGTCGCGGCTGCACCAGCTTCTGCTACTACAGCTACACTTGAACCTTGCGCCTGCAATCTAATATTCAAGAAATAAGTTGCACCATAAACCGACATCAAGTTTACATTTTTACTCACACCTTTTTTATGTTTATGGTCAAGTTTATATTTCGCATATGTTTGACCTAAAAAGTCAAACAAGCATATAATATATTGCAGTTAAAAAAACACAGGGCTAACCTGCATTTGATCAACTCGGTTGGGGTGGCCAAGAAGGAGACCGCGACTCCAGCACCAGCTCCAGCAACGAACTGCTGGTTCACAGTCAAGGGTGCACCAGGTGCAGACCTTAAAACGGTCTCCATTTGACCCCTAACTGTGAACAAGAGAGCATTGAAGGCTGCAACTGTTGCAAGTGGCGCCCCCATACCTTTATATAGGCCGCCTGCACCTTCGGCTGCTAATGTCTTCCTAACAGCATCTATTGCACCAGAGTATTTGGCAAGTTGACCGGTAGTGGAGTTGGTTGACTTTGGAGTTTGACCTTGATAGTATCAAAAGGGTGTCCCACTACCAATTGGGCCACCCCTCCTACGGTTCCAGCGGCTAAGTCCTTCGCTACATCACCCATCTGCAGAATTAGTTTTCAAGGTCCATGAAGAAACACCAACATAACAATCTATATATAAGGGCACAGTAAAGAGATATTTGTATTGGTGATTGCTAGGACCATTACAGACACTCGAATACAAGACGTTACAAAATTTGATTTAAGGAATTTTTAAATCAAAGATGCTCGTAGTTGTTCGGATACAGATTTTTAAAGTAATAAACTTTTGCCAGGTTCAATGTATTAATCACAAATTACTTTGGTTACAAAAAGTTTGTCCAAGTTCAATGTATTTATCAACTTGTTTACATACTAAAACAACTCTTATTGATATCTAAGTTTTATCCTAAGTCCTAACCCATCTGATGCCCAAAAGCCAAAGCCCAAATGCATATAGCTAACCTAAATAACTAGGTCCAAATTTGATAAGACAGTTACTAAATTCAGAGTTGTAATGCAACAGGAAGATGAAGTGATTGAAACAAACAGAAATAATAATAAAGAAAGTAGCATTAATTAGTTACTTAATACATTGTATGAAACAGAGACCCGACTTTCTCACTCAAGGGGAAAACCACAACTTGAAAAAACTCTGACTCAACCCGGAACAGAAGTTACTGAAATATTTGTTCTCTACTGTTGATTTTTATTTCAAAAAGTTATAATAAATTAAAAGCAAGGTTAAAAAGGGGTTTACATAGGCGTTTAAAAATTGGAATGCGTCCTTAAACGGGACTTTAGAAGGTGAAATGATTCAATGAATATATGTTAGAAGCTAATGCGAGTGTATAGAGTCAAAATCAATCAAATCAAATAGGCCCGTTTTAGTAATAGAGAAATTCATATAGCCAACCCTTGAATTTATTAGGTTGTGGAGTGTGAGATCGACAGGAAGGTGTTACATCCTTACCTTTGGCCACCTCATCACTAAAGAAGAAGAAGAGAGAGAGAGAGGAGAGAGGATAAAAGAGAGAGATAGAGAGAAACAGGACGGGGGGCGGTGTTCCCCGACAGTGAAGGAGGGCCACCTCATCCTTCCCCGATCCACACCCCATGGCCTTATGACATTCACATAGTTGATTCATATTGTATCAATTTCAACATTTATGCTTTCAATGTAAAAGATTTGCTCGAATTGTATGGGAAAGTAAACGCATCAAAGGAGAATAGGAAATTGATCCGAATCATAATTTTGGCGGCTTGTTGGGCAATTTGGAGAACGCGAAAGGGAAAAGAGTCAATATCACTGCTGTGTTTGGAGAAGCTCAAGCATTGGCATATACATGGGCGAAACATAAAGGGAAACAATCGAATTGGTCGTGGGAGAATTGGGTCGCTTTCAACGTTCCTATAACTTAAGATATGCCGATTGTATTGGGATATAATTGGGTGTTTTTGTGTTGATTGTAATAAGCGCATTGCTTGATACAATCATAAAACCATATAAATATTTTTGCGATAAATGAAAGTTTGAAGTTTGCTGATAAAAAAAATGCAAAGGGCGTCTATAAGTTAATCATATTTGATTGGACGATTGAGTTTCTATAGGCTAATCTGGACCTGGACGTGGTTTTGCACACATGGTGTAAGTAATTGCAACATTTGTCTATGAAGTGCCCTATGTGTGATATATTATGGAGAAGGGAAAAGAAGTGGCTAATAGGGTTTGTGAATTTTAAACGGAAGTGATTTTAACCCTATATTTGTAGGGTTGGGCTTGGTTTAATTAGGTTGAAGCCAATTTCAAATCGAACCCAAGTGCATGTGTAGTAGCTAAACCGATTCTCTTCGGGCCGATCTAACGGGTTCATGTGCTCAACCATTTTAACCCATTTATTTCTAATGAAAAGTATAAAAAATATGTTTCATGTCATAACTAAAACATTTTGGGTATGCTATATCAAAATTTCAGAGCATTATTATGTAAATAAAACAAAAAAAAATCGGTTTAAATTGGTTTTGTTTGTGTCAAACCATGAAAACTCATATTGTGCGGGTTTATTTGTCTAACACGATTTTCTTCTATGTGTTGTATTTGGGTTAGATATGTGAACCTGTGAACACAACCTGTTTAACACGTAACCAAACTAACGAATGATGCAGCAATATCACAAGGTATATATAGTTGTTATCTGATATAGAAAGAATAAATTTGATGCAGAAATGAGTAGGAAACCCCTGCAACAAAAATGGCAAAAAAGACCATGATGAATGAAGAAACATGAAAAAATAGTTAAAAAAAAACTTGGGCCTGTGGGTAATATAAAAAAATAACTTGAGATGAAGGAAAAAGCAATTGTAACGCAAAACCGAAAATATTGGGCCTATGTCGGTTGGGCCAAAAGAAAAAAGACCAGCACTCCTCAATTCCTCATCAAGTTTTGGAAATAACAGCTTGGCCCTGGACTCGCATAATCATTGAAACACACAGTTACCATAGACTCGCTTGAAGTAGCACTTTTATGGCACTAGGGGTGCAAACAAGCCTAACAGCTTGAGCTACTCAAGATCGGCTAAAAAAAAGCTTGAAACAAGCCGAGCCTTATCGAGCTTAAGCCTAAAACAAAACTTGTTTATTTATCGAGTCTGAGCTCGAGCCCGACATGTGAAGCTCGTCAGGCTCGTTGAGCCTTAGTATAATATTAGTTTTATCAATATTTTATAATACTTACCCGTCATTTAAAGTAGTTTAGTAAATGAGCCGAGCTGAGCTTTTAACTTATCGAGCTTGCGAGCCTAAACGAGCATATTATTTATATTATTTTTATTTAATATATTAACCAATAAATACTAAACGACGAGCCGAGCTTGAGCTTTAAAAACAAAACTAGAACCGGACCGGGTGTGTAGATATATTGAGGGGGTGGGTGAATAAACATAGCCATCATTGGGAACACATCAGTTGGCGTGAATGTGTAATATAAGATGCCACTTGAGCTATCATTTTCATGTATTTACATGTATGATAGTGCTATCTATGTATTCATAAGCAACTACAAGCTAGGAAATGTATTCATAAGCAACTACAAGCTAGGAACTGGTATAATTACTTTGCATCCTGAATCAATCCTTTATCCCTCCAAAAGATTTTCTTTGAACTTTGCGTATAACAACAGTAGTTTCACAATCTGTCATGATCAAAAAATGGCAATGAGAAAACCCTCATAAATTGGTATGTAAACACTGGCGGAGTTTGAATTTTTTTTTTCGAGGGCACCGAAAGTCACGAGACGCTTAAGAGTTAAAACGGTGGGAGTTAGACTTAATACGTACAAAATTTTCGGACGAAAACGCATAAATTTACACTATTGAGAAAAAATGCAGTGGGGTCTGGGGCACCCCACCCTCTAAAATCTTCGCCATTGTAAGTACATGCTATTAACTTCCAAAATAAATAATGGTACCCATAAATCAGTAGTTTTGTAAGGTTCAAAGATGGCAAAGGATTTCTCAATGCACTTTTTTTTATTCCAAATTGTCTTAAAGATGAAACTCTATTTTTTAAAGGTATAGTAGCGGTGTCAAAGTAAAATCCCAGAGCCATATCCGTGGGGTTTTCATGGATCTAAGAGCACCCGTAGTGGGCTCCAAATATAACGCCCCCATCTGATGTGAAGGAAAATGGCGCCCCCCACACCATTACAGGGGGCTCCATTTTTCAAAAACAAGCTCTGGCGCTATAAAACTAACGCCTGGAAAAAAAACCCCACCAATCAGAAGTTGACACCTCATACTATCTATTTATTATTATTATTTTATTATTTTTTTAATTTAAAAGATATAATAAAATATTAATAGGGGCTTTATATATAAAGCCCCTACCACTACAACTCTTTTTCACTTTCTCTCTCCATGCTGACTCAGCTGCCACGTGGACCAATCAGAAAGGGGGGCTTTATATATAAAGCCCCCCACTACGCATGGTCTAACCTACAGGCTAGGTGGGAGAAGTGGTGCGCACTACAAGAAAAGAAATTCGACTATTAGCGGCGACAGGTGTCACCACTAAAGCCTCCGTTCCTTGTAGTGGCGGCTCACCATTTTTCGTTTTTCTTTTTGAACAAATGCGTATCCAGGCTCAATGACATATCTCTTTATAAACCAGGTATCTATATCCAGATCTTAAGCGGAATTACAAACTTCCATTGTTAGTTTGATGCCAAACAATTTCAGGAGGAAACCGGCTAGCTTATAATAGTACCCCCTAACTTGCTCTCCAGGGGAAATTAGTTGGCAACGAGATTTGTTTTATGGTAGGGTTTTAGTTTGAATTTGAGCATTGACGTTTTGTTTTGTTTTGTTTTTTTAAAAACACGTCAAATGTTACCCCATTCTTAGTTCTAAATTAAACCATATTAATCGTAATCTACCATATGCAAGGAATTGAATCCTGATCGTTTCCTCAAAAAGTAAAAGCCTTAAGCCTTTATCACCCATCCAAAGCTGAAATGATTCGTATTGTTTTTCTGTCTTGGTCATTGTAGAGCTTCTCGATGTCCCTTTTATTAATAAAATCGTTGCTTGTACGTGTTTAAAAAACATATTGCACGATTAGCCTCGAAACAATTCTTAAACTAGGATGGAGACAAAATTCATTGCTAAAAAATAAGTTGTAATCAATTTTATCGAATATATCTGTAAAACATAAAAGCAATATATCTTGTATCAAATTTCAATCATGCATGTCAAATGTATAATATTTTCATTATATTTATAATAACACAAAAACTAAATAGTTAGTTAAAATTAATAATTTAGTTGTAACATATCAATGTAATTTACATATAGAAGATATATAGAAAATGAATCACATATGAGCTAGACGGAATCGGTCAGCTGGATGCGCAGGTACTGAGCAAATACACCAAATAAGATCGAGCCACTTTTGTTACACTGACCAAATACTATCTCAAGGTTTAGTTCACCACAGCGATATTATTGTAAAGTCCCCATGTACACCTACACATATATATTGCAGTTGTTTTGGACGTATACCTAAGGGTCGTTTTAGTTACTGCAAGAGAGAGGTAATCATCATTATTCATGACTTTAGGGCCCATGCAATGGACTACGACCTGTGCTTTTCTCATGACCCTACTTTCTAATCTCTCTGCAATATAACTTCTTACTATCCATATCGATCATGCTTGATTTGTATTAAAAATTGAGAGAACAAAAAAAGAAAGTGATACATTTATTGTAGTGAATTCTGATCTGCTCTATGCACGTTCTTATTAGTCTAGTTTCAAAAGTTTTGTTGTTTATGATCTTTTTTTGTTTTTTCTTCTGTATTAAACGTTATTCTAACCTTTTTTTTTTAATTTATAATGTATTTACATGAATTCTTGTCTGGTACGTCCCTCTATACCGACGACACATCGTCGGCATAGAGGGAGCTAGATCGACCTCGTTTTAATTAACAATGATTAAAAAAATATGTAAATGATAAACAAATGGCGTCCCTTTTTAACCATTCCCGCCTAATCTATTGCGACAACGTCTCATCAAGATAGCCATAGGTAGAAAGAAAATACCTTCAAGGCTATGATGGCGACGTGTTGTCAGCATAGGAACCCCCTATAGCGACGACACTTTGTCATCGCTAAGGTTACGTCATATCATATAATTAAGTTTTTATGTAATGATGAGATAGGTAGAAAGAAAATACCTTCAAGGCTACGTTGGCGACGTGTTGTCAACATAGGGATCCCCTATAGCGACGACACTTTGTCGTTGCTAAGGTTACGTCATATCATATAATTAAGTTTTTATGTAATGATGAGATCTCTAATGATATTAATTAGGGAAAATCTTCAAAATAAACATTGACCACCCTTTAATTACAAAAATAAATACATGAAAGCTCTTAAGCTTAGCTTACTTCACACTATCCAACACTACTCAAAATCTGACATTTGTCCCAAGAGTCTTAAATAAAGACGCTTTAACTTGTAATGGTCCCACAAACCAACCAATAAAATGGTGGAACGTGGGTGAAAAAGGCTACCAGACGCTTGAGTTTTGTAGAGTCTTAATCCTAGACGCCAAGCCTGAAGAGTGTTTAAGACTTTTCGTACAAATCAAAGACTTTTCCGTACAACACTAAGACTCTAGATGACTATAGACGCGTCCATACGTTTTTAAAACTTTTCATTTGAACTAAAGACCTTTCCGTACATTACTAAGACTCTTGCCAACTATATATAGACGCGTCTAGGGTAAAGACTCCACAAAACTCAAGCGTCTAGTAGCCTTTTTCACCCACGTGTCATCATTTTATTGGTTGGTTTGTGGGGCCATGCCATTGCAAGTTAAAGAGTCTTTATTTAAAACTCTTGGGACAAATGTCAAATTCTGGGTAGCGTTGAATAGTGTGAAGTCCCTAAGCTTCTAGTAGCCTTTTCACCTAAACTTATTATTCTATTATTAATATATTTCTTAACCAGGGATATTGATTTTGTGTTTTGATGAATATTTGATGGCTTCGCTCTCTTGTCTTTTTAATTGTTTGATTAATTTGGTTATGAGATGGATTTATTTGTAATTTAACCAAGCATGTCGACTCCAGCATTAGCTAGGATATACAACCACATTGAAGTATAAGCTAACTATGTCTATGTGGTTTTGATACAACCACATAAATCGTGCCCACGTATAATATCGATACAAATCTTGTGAAGGCAAGTTGGGTTTATTTTTGGTTGACTTGATGATGCTCGATTAAATTTTGCCTCCATCATTAGAACAAAGTATTTTTTATCTTATATTTACTTCTTTTTGGTTCAATAAGACTATCTTCGATTAGGACCAACAACTTTTTTTACTTTCAGGTGATCTGAATGTAAACACATGGCTTTTACGTAGGGACTCGCTAACCCTACAATCGAATGCGGTTATGTAGCAGGATCTGATGAGATATGCTTATAATGTGACTAGCTGATAACAATACCGAAATTGCTAGTCCATCATAGAGATGAAGATCTAATTAATCTTTCCAAGAGGTAACATGCACTAGTACACAAAAGACCAAAAGATGCGGAAAGCTTCAGGAATGGAGCTGGGTACGTTTATGATTACGCAATTTACAACGATTAGGGAGATCCTAATAACAACCTAGATGATGCAAGGCCACTTCTTGGATGGTCTACTAAGTGCCCTTACCCTCATAGAACATGCTGACCATCTACCATATAAGGTTTATTTGGATGTGTCAAAACGGTTGTTTGTTTAGTTATTCTAGAATAGTAATATGACTCTGGTACGTAGGGCCTTGCCCTTGATCCTAACATATTCTAAAACTGAGAGTAGGCTCACTAGCGGAAGCTACTTAAGAGCATATAGACATATTTTACAAAAGATGAAAGATACACACTCCCCAGTACATGTCCCCACAGTCTCACTAGTAGCCATTGTACTTGTTCGTTGGCACCTTTTTGTAGTCCTCATAATTTTCCTTAATTGGCTTATTTCATCTATTTGAGTTTAGTATTACTTGTTTTTCATTTTATAATTTCAGTTGTTTGCGATCATAGATGAAGAATGATAAGCGATGGAAGCGTTTTCACCCAATTGTCTACCTATACGCATAGGTGCACAAAACCGGATTTTGAGCCTGACACGATAGGTTTAAAAATTTGTTCGGAAAGTAGTTAAAGGAAGTTAAAACCAGATCGTCCCAAACTGGTTTATAAAGATCATAATCCGGTTTGATTCACTTTTACCGGTTTAAACGGTTATCTTTCTCAAACCAATTTCAAACAGGCGGATTGTGTTGATTTCTGCACAGGTCTTCGGGTGTTTATTGTTTGATATGCGACGGTTTGTAGTGGAGGGAAAAGAGAGAGGGAAGTTTGAAAGTTAGTTATAGGAAATAAACTTTTAACTTTCTTATTTACAAATGTTGTGTCCGGCACCTATTTATACTTTGTGAACCGGCACAATACAAACAGACACGTCCCTTCGATCTATATTATACTTAGGATATAATTATCTACAAACCGGTGTGTCACAATCCGGTTCTAACTACCTTTCTAACTTAGGACATAATATTAACACATGTTTATAATACAAATAACATAGGAATATAAATCAAGTTTAACTTTATATCTAACAATCTCCCCCTTAAACTTGATTTTATGTTCTTCGGTTCTTCTAGTCTTCACTAGAGGATGATCGGCTTCGCTTCTTTGGAGGCATGTCTTCATCTTTCCAATCGTTCTTCTTGTGTGCGTCACTTGTACTACCTTCTTCATTAGTGATTTCAACAACGAGTTCGCGGCCCTTAAATTTTAGATGGTACCATTCCATCATTTCCAAGTATCGAATATATACAAGCCTTAGAGTCGTTGCTATCTCTTCTTTTCTTGCCAAACTCGGTAGTCCTCTTCCATAACCCATAGACATTGCCACAATTGCCCAATTATCATCCTTTGTAACCTTTTCATATCCACCAAACACTTGCACTCTAGTGTATAAATCCAATAAGCAAATTGGATAACCGGTTGTATCCCGGGGTGGCATAGGGGCTTCGGTTCTCATTTTCAAGAAGTCATGCATAAACCATTTAACAATCTTTTCAAACTCTAATTCGAACTTGCGTTTGTACCTTTCAACCGTTGTTGTAACATGGAGTAAGTCCATGAAAACTAAGCAATCCTTCAAACTTGATTCGTTGGTTGGGTACATAATAGGACCTTTCTCCATATTGCCTTCATAATGGTCCTTGTCGATAGAGAACTCTTCAAACTTCTTGAAAACGTGCGCCCTTTCTTTATCTTCTTCTTTGAGTGCTTCATTTATGCCTTCAAATCTGACCCGTTTCTTTGTGAACACATCTAGTGCGCCTTTACCATTTTTGTTCACTATATTCTTTCTTTCGGGACATTTAAATGTGAAGTGATCTTCACCATCACAAATTCGGCATGTAATTATTCTCCTCTTCTCTTGTATGATCGGCCGATGGATGTGACATATGTCTCCATCGAATTCAACTTCTAATCCATCATCATTTAACTTTTCTATACTTAATACATTTCTACGAAGTGTAGGCACGAAAAATACCGTTTTGATTTTATGCACTTGTCCTCCACTCGTTATGATCACCGATCCTTTTCCTCTAAAGTACTCCCTCCTATAACCATTTGGTTTGCCTTCAATTCCAAATGATTTGCTGAAAATTGCGAATTGGTCCTTGAAACCGCATCCGTGTTCTTTTCTTGTTAAACTAGCATACCATACGTCGTCCCATCCTTTTCCATCCGTCCCTTTCACCATAAATTCTGTTTTCCCAATCTTTTTGGGACAATTTCGTCTATAATGGAAGGGCTCCTTACATTTTCCACAACACATGGCGTGTGGATATTCGGGGACATTAAACACTTGATTATTATACTCTTTCTGCGCCTTTCGTGACTGATGCGCTTGTCTGCTTCTATAAACATTCTTCTGCGGCGCTGATCCGATGTGGAAACGAGAGAAATTGATGTCTAAAGGATTAACACAATCCTTCTTAAGTTGTTCGACCCTCTCGGCCAACACACTTTGATCCACATGATCACTATCTTCTTCGGACAAGGGCTTCTTCCCTTTGTCAATATAAACATCGTCGGATTTCTCTTCCTCATCGAATATGCCGTATGTTCTTCTTCGGGAATCTGGCTCTGATGCCATGTTGATTTCTGCACAGGTCTTCGGGTGTTTATTGTTTGATATGCGACGGTTTGTAGTGGAGGGAAAAGAGAGAGGGAAGTTTGAAAGTTAGTTATAGGAAATAAACTTTTAACTTTCTTATTTACAAATGTTGTGTCCGGCACCTATTTATACTTTGTGAACCGGCACAATACAAACAGACACGTCCCTTCGATCTATATTATACTTAGGATATAATTATCTACAAACCGGTGTGTCACAATCCGGTTCTAACTACCTTTCTAACTTAGGACATAATATTAACACATGTTTATAATACAAATAACATAGGAATATAAATCAAGTTTAACTTTATATCTAACAGATTGGATATCATTTAATTTCTAGCTAACCGGTTTCAAGATTGGCCTTGTGTTTTGACCTGAAAAGTTGCAAACACACACATTGACATTTGACCTCAACTCATCAATATATGAACTTGATTCTATATATGGGAAGTCAAGAAAATACTATATTTCTGAAATATGCAAGACAAATCATAACTCTAGAAGGATTGAGACTATAACTCTTTCCCATTTTCAAAGGATAAAGCAAAATAGTGGTTTTTGAGAAGAAAAAGTAGAGAATCATAAGTTGAGAAGCTTGTCAATAAATTGGAAAGTTGTGGACTGGATTCAACTATGCTCTATTTGTAGTCTTGAAACTGCATATATATCTTCTTCTTTGTTGTTGGTGGTCTTTTAGCTCAAAGGAGCATATATATTTCAGCCGTCTCAAATTAATATCAAGGATCAAGTATCTATTGAAGTTAAATGAGATAACTAGTTGCTGAAATGATCCAAAAAGAGTGCCTGGATATGGCTATAAAAACATGTATTTGATGTCTATGTAATAGGCAAAATGTGAAGATATTCAGAAACATTATCATCCTTAATTACCTACTTCATCATGTGGTTCTAAACCAATCTTGAGCATGGACAGGAGAAAAATTATTAATGAAGGAGATGTGAAAGCTCAAAAGCTATTCATCAATGATTCTTTTGCACTTAGAACTGATACAAACAAATTATTAATATGATATGTCACCATGAAATGATTGTGCACTAGAAAATGACACTCCATTCTACAACTTTTTTATGATTATTTATTTTGACTCAGAAATAATCTCTATTTCCTTTGATATACAACATCCTAGGATAATCACAAACACCAATAAAAAAGGAAACCTTTTTCAAAACAAAAGTGAAAAAAGGAATGAATCTTCTAAACAAACACATGAAAAAAATCACACATTTAAGCACAATAAAACACACACTAAGTATGTGATTCAAGAACCTGATGAGCTGCTTCCTAGACGAAGCTCTAGATCAACACCTTCAGCTGCCAAATCAGTCAAATCAGTTTTCTTTTCCTTGTTGTCAACACTAACATGATCTATAGATGTTGATGCTTCATTGTTGGTAGATTTATAATAATTGAAGCTATGAGGAGCCACAACATTACTAGTACCGGAGAAATTATTATAAGATGAAGGTTTGAAAACAGCATTAGGGTTAGGTAAAGAAAATAGAAAACATAGACCACCATCTGCAACAAGGTGTTGATCAGTTGGAACCAAGAGATTTGAAGAGGATAGATTAGGGTTTTTCAAGTTGAGCTGTGTTTGGTGGAGGCGAGCCCTATCGCGGCGGTGCACATTCATGTGACCACCAAGAGCCTGAGCTGACCGGAATTCTCTTCGGCAAAATGTGCAAGTGTAGGAACGTGGAGGCCATGTGGTTCCCATTGCACTTCCAGTGTCTTCAGCAAAAGCTTTCACTTCCCATGACTCATCCTCCTCTTGAGAGTCTAGTGTTAATGAATTAGGGTTCCACATCCACAAGAATATTATGATGATGATGATGATGATGCAGATAGAGGTGGATCTAGCTAGCTAGCTAGTTAGGGCTAGTTGGTAGGTTGTTAAAAGCAACAACCACCTTGTAGTGAACGAAAGAACATCAATGGTGGAGAATGTTTGGATACCAAAATACCAAGAATTGGTTAGATAAGAATTTATATATATATATTATATATTTTAAAAACGGTATGCCATTTTTTAAATTGTTTTTATTCCATTTTGCTATATTTATATATATATATATATATATCTATATAACAAGCATTTAGAGAAAGAAACAGTACGTTAAATACAAAAATAACCACATCAAAGCTCAAAAAATTAAACTTTATCACTCAAGTAGTCAAATTTAATTTACATTATATATTTACATATATATATCTAAGGTACAAAAAAGTAACCAACTATATATCATATGTGTAATGTGTATATATAGTATTGACTATTGTTATATATTAGCAAAACTATATTAAAAACGAATCTAATAGGATAGAGGTGTTGAGAGGTGTTAGATATGGTAGTGAAGAAGAATGATGCATAATGGGATGACTACATAAAAGAGGAGGGGACCAATGTCATCTTACCATATAAGAACTTAAAAACCTGCAGGTCCTATCTACGTTTCTTAGCTGTATCTCTAATCTATATCCTGCAAATGTTTTTTTTTTTGGAATCCGTGATTTTCTATGATCTAGTCTCAATATTTAGTTTTCCGTTTAACTTTTCTGTATTCAGTATACAACAAATTATGAAAAGCTTTGAGAGATATTAGAAAAAATCTAAGGAACACGGACATCGATTGATAAAAGTTTCAAAGAATAAGAAAATAATGCCCGGTTATTTCTAAAAGCGGTATGTGATAGACCACCCGTGATGTACGGAATGTATCGCGGCCGCGATGTACATTACTCCCGTGACAGTCAAAACTAGTCGTTGGAAACGGCCATTTTACTGTTTAAAAAGAAAATTAATACCTTATATATAAACAAATCCTTCTAAATTTTTACCTCATTCACAACCCTACAATTTTCAACTCTCAATCCCTACTATTTTCAATTCTTTATCCTATCATTTTAAACTCTCAAAACTAATTTTGTTTCAACAATGGCACATTAGTCCGAAGAGGAGGAAATTGCGCTAGTAATTGCATATAATAACGAACACGAAAATATGGGCTCGTACAATCGAGCTCCACATTGGGCTAACGTTTTAGCCAAGTTTAGTGTCATGGTCGGGGGAACAAAACGCACTTGTGATTCAATGTCGCACAAGTGGTCGGATCTAAAAGCGAAGTGCGAAAACTTTGAAAAATGTTTAAAAAAAAATCAAGGATGAAGACGTGGCTATAGACCTTGCTCATATCGAGTATGTTATTATGTTTATGAGGTCGTCAAAAATTCTGAACATGTTTTAGTGTGACAGATTCTAAGGCCAAAATTACGTTAGGTTAATTATATTTTCTAGTTATTATTTTATTTTACGTAATGTTTTATTTTATTTTTTGTAATGTTAATTAATTTAGTTAATGTAATGTTTTAATTTTATTTTATGTAGTGTTATTTAATTTATAGTTTATTTAAAAAAAATAGTGATGACCACCTCATGTAAAATATCATAGATGTGATAAAATATGATGAAATGAGTTGACACGGGGGGCTTGATTGAATGTTGTGTGATGGGGTGATGACCACTCTACCCACCCTTATATATAAAGTAAGAGCATCCATAATGTAAAGGTTGGTTTGGAATTCCAAACCACCACATCACCATGTTACATCATTTAGGTCTAAATGCATTTTTTTCCTTACAACCATAACCCATTTCAAACCTATACATATTCCCCTACTTTTCATTTTATTTAATTTATACCTACACACACAAAAAAAAACATTTTTTTAATTTATTCAAAAAATCAGATTTAGGGTCCACCATCACCATTCCAGACGCATCCGGTTAAATAAACCAGACGCCCATCGGATGTCTTCTACAATGCTAGTCGTCCTCTTATGTGTCGTGCACTTCAGCCGGACTTGTCCGCTTGCATCCATTGTGGATGCTCTAAATATATTATTGTTTCAATATATTACAACTAAGCACACCTAATCTTGTTAGCATAATGGATGGTTCGGTTCTAAGCTTGTAAAACAAATTGAACGTATAGTGAATCATTTGTTGGGAAGTTCATATATGTTCTTTCAATAAATGAACAAACATGAACAAAAAATATTGTTCATTTAGTTAAACGTACGAACATAATCACATGTCTCATTCATTGTTTTATATTTGTAACGTTCATTTTAAGTCTGTTAGTTTATATTCTAGAAGGTTCATTTGTTTATGTTCCTAAATTTATGTTGTTTGCTTAGTTCGGTCATTAACATAAATGGTGCAAAGTCTCGGATAGGATTGGTTATAGCAATGGGGATGGTGTTATTACATGGGAATGGAAGCGGTATCCGTCCTCGGTTAGTGAAATGATGGAGTTAATTCAGTGTCACAGAATGGTTATCGTGGTGCGGTTGAATCATAATAAAGACTCGTGGAAATGGAACGGTGCGTCGAACATTATGTATACCGTTAACGCAGCTCGTCAATGGCTGCGAAGTGCTGATGGAGTGATCGACGATTACAAGTACAAATGGTGTAAATGGCTTCCGAACAAATGTAATGTGTTTATGTGGCGGGCTAGTATGGATAGGATTCCAACGGCTAGTGCGCTAGCTCGTAGGAATATTATCATTGGTGATGGTCGTTGTCGGTTTTGTGGCGAGGTAGACGAGACTATAGAACATATATTTACGGCATGTTCGATCTCCAATGGGTTGTGGGTTGGTACAGCTTCGTGGTTGCGTATTCCCCCGATGATCATATTCTCGGTTCATGACATCTTGAAGATGGTGGATTATGTGCCTGCGTCTAATTCGAGGAAAAATGTTATTTATGGTATCCTTATTATAGTGTGCTGGAAGCTATGGATGACACGGAACGAGATTATATTCAAGCAAGGGAGTGTGAATGTGTCGAAGATGTTGTCAGAGGTTAAGGCGATTACTTTTCTCTGGTTCAATAGTAGATCTAAAAAGGATAGGATTGGTTGGAAAGAGTGGTGTCTTTTTGATGTAACTTAACGTTGTTGGTTTGTATGGTTATCTCTAGCTTGGAGATAACCAGTTGTTGGTGTTTAATGAAGTTATCCTTTCAAAAAAAAAATTAATATATTCATTTAAGATTGTTAGATACATTACAATTTAGTCTATTTTTATGGTTCGACAACATTGTTATTCATATTTACTTTTAGTTGTTGTTAGCTTAGTTATGTTCATTCATCTATGATCAGTTACTTTCGTTAGTTGTTTGTTTATACTAATAATAGACAAACATAAACAAGACAAAAACATTCACTTTCTTAATGAACGAACACGAATAAGAAAACAAATTCGTTTAACTTGTCTCAAATTAACAGGTTTAATTATTTTAGTTTATCTGATTTATTTATTCAACTTAAATTAGATTTGAGTTGTATTATCAGGACCGTCTCCGAAAACTGTAAAAATGCTTTGAGCTTGGGGCCATTACAAATAAACCGGGCCGTCATCCCTTACCTTCCCTTCCAAATGTCTCGCCCTCACATATTAGGCCCACAAAATTGTTTTTTAAGCTGTTTAAATTTTATTTGGGTTGGGTTTATTTTGATAGGTTTAAAAATATTGTGATTTTAGCTTTATTAGATGGGTCAATGATAAAAAAAATTGATCACAGTAGTACACAATACTTATATATATATATATATAGGGGAAGGTTTAAATAAAAACCCACTCAAACGAAGAAACCCGGTAAACTCTGACTTCCCGAACTTTTTATCATCTGAAAAAATTAGGGTATGTAATGTACATGATTTTAAGAGTTTTGAGCCAAAAAAATAAATAAAGCGCCGAGTGGATATTTTTAAAAAAATAAATAAGTTTTTTGAGTTACATATGTTACATGTCTGTTTTTGTGTAACATACGTAACACACAAAAAACTTATTTATTTTTTTTAAAAATATCCACTCGGCGCTTTTTTGATTTTTTTGGCTCAAAACTCTTAAAATCATGTATATTACATACCCTAATTTTTTCAGATGATAAAAAGTTCGGGAAGTCAGAGTTTACCGGGTTTCTTCGTTTTGGAAGGTTTTCTCTCTATACTTAGCCTATATATATATATATATATAATAAAAAAACGTCGGGCTCTTAGGATTTTCGGGCCTGGGCCATCGCCCGCCCACCCCTATTAAGGCGGCTATGTGTATTATGTTTAGGATCTAGTTTAGCATAAATTGGAATTTTTTCAAATTTGGCTATAAATCTATCCACGAATCTTTAAATCCATGTTTATTTTGAACCCCTGGTGATATCGTTCTATAATGTAAAATCTAATCCACAAATAGACAATTGTCTTGCTTTCACCATCGTGGGGTTAGTGTAGTCACAAATGTTGATAGTTGGTCCACAAATGGTGTCTTTCTAGCATTCAATCCAACCCCTCTTGCTTGCATTATGATCACCAGAAACCATATCTTTGCCATTATCTTTATGGCCCAGCTGTTGATAAATACTTTTTGGACCCTGTTAAAAATAGTTCTTTTAAAACAAAGTTAATCACATTAAACATCGTGTTGCATAAAGTTACACCTGTAGTCAATATTTTAAAAAATAAACAAAAGGATTATCAATGTTAATTTAATTGTTCTATATTACCTCTAAATTCTAATTGTTCTATATTAATTGTTCTATATTACCTCAAATGACTCCGGTTAGGCTATATGGTGTGCCCCCCTTTTCCCCCAACTTCTCTAAGTGCCACATCAGCGCCACATCATTTCCCCCATTTTCTCCCCCAAAGTTTGGAAATGTCTTCCCCCAATTCCCCCATTCCCCCTTCCTTTTTTTATTCTTTTCCATTTGAATGCAGGCCCCACCTTTAACATTCCTTTTTTTTGGCCAATCACCATGCTCGGTGAGTTCGGTGGTTAAGCCCTGAGTTCCCCGAATTGTTTTCGGGAGGGGCGGTGTTTGGTTTCGGTGCCGAGGCCAGCTAAGCTCCCCGAGTGAGCTCCCCGATGTCACACCACACAGTCTTATGGCGTACATAGTTCTTTGGTTAGGAGATTAAAGTCTTTGTATTCGAGTGGCGAGAGTCAATCATCTGTACCTTTTTTTCTTTATTTCCGGTTTTCTAACCTCTGGTTAGGAAATTTTGTCTTTGTACTCGTTATGATTTTTGGTTTTCCTTGTGGAATAAAAGTATCTCCTTCTCCGTTAAAAAAAAACAAAAAAAAAATTCTAATGCGTCTATTTATCGACGTCAAATTAGTCACTTTGTGCAGGACATTCTTTTCGTTTTTCATCCTCACCTCTTACAACTTGGACCAAGTTTTTTTCACGTAATTAAAATTTAGACTAAATTCTTTTGATTGTTACGTGCATGAAGTATTCATTAAAAATAAACCATTAAATCAGTAATTATTCCAAAAATAAAAAATAAGTAAACATGAGCTAGTACTTACTAGTTTGTCTAAGGGGGAAGGGGTGCTACTAGTAAAGTTTTTTTTTTTTTTATTGATTTTAACCAATTATGCACTGCCACGTCACTTCACTGATTTACGTCATTAAAACATTTTTTTGAAGGCAACACTCCACTAATTCATTTTTTTTCATTTATATACAAATATAAACCATTTTTTTAATTCACACGGTTTTTAAATTTTACCACCAAACGGTCAGCACGATTTAATTTCTCATAACCGTTTCCACCCAACACGGTCAAAATTATTTATGTGCATTAAAACCGGTCTCATAATTTTACATGCAATACGGTTGAGATTTTTGTGTATCAACAAACACCCACACCCTTCAAAATGACTCGCTGGACCGAAAATGAAGAAATGGTTTTGGTTGTGTGCGTTAAAGACGCACAAAACGACCCATCCTTGCAACGCCAACCCCGCAGAGGCTTGCGGGGGAGGGAAACAGGGCTCTGGGACCGTTTCTTAGCCGACTTTAGCCAACAAATCGGCCAAAGCGAACGCACAATCGAGATCCTGCAGAGGGAATGGACCGATCTCAACAACAAATGTGATCGGTGGACCACCTGCTACGAGCGCACCATGAGCCGGCACCTGGGTATTGGGCCGAAGTTGGCTGTGGAGATAACCCAGGTGACCTATGTGTGTGTATATTGACCTAGATCAGAATTTTAGTTGGGCTACAATTAAAGAAACTATAGATTTGGGCCGGCAGTTTAAAGTTTAAACATCTTATCATAGATGAGCAGCCTAGAATACAAATTAAAAAAGTTGGTCTGAACGGCTTTTTCTGGATGGCTGTTGTTTTGTCTAGCATAGTGATCACTGATCGGTCCCTTTATAGTACACAACCCGATCTCGTGTCCATTACACCGTAGTTAGTTTTGTTAAGGATCAAACGATTGGTGTGTAAGTACATGGGTCATGCTTTAGATCAGTGTAGTCGATTATCAATATAATAAAGGTTTAGCGCCTATGCTTGGCTATTATTTATTGATAGAATATTAACTAGTTAAAAAAAACAATAAAAAAAAAAACAGGTCGCATCTTCCATTTCGGGATATATCTCACACATAATGGCCCAGTTTGTTGATGGGCCTAACTAAAAAGATTGTTTATAGATCAAGAAATCGTATCAACGAGTCAACGACGAGCCCTTTGAATATTTCACGTAAAATGACCCCATTGCCAATCCCCTTATGGTGGAATGGCACCCTCCTTGTTTTCCTTATAGGAGGTGGGGAGTTGGAGTCCTACCAGTAGCAAAATCTTGCTCGTGGGTCGGGTTTTACCGCAGTGGGCCTTCGGACAACGGGTTTTTCCCGGGAACTGGTGTGAAATTATTGGTGGACCCGGGTTACTCTCGGAGTACTCCTTTGTCCTGTGGGTACTTCGTGAGTGCTCGGAATTGATTTGTTGGCCGTTAAAAAAAATGACCCTATTTATTCACGGGCTTTAGAAAAAGTGGCGGGTTGAAATGTAACTCAATATTTATTTTTTCTATTTCTTTGAATAGTGTTCCTTTAGAGATTGAATTTGGTCAATGTTCAATGTTCAACACTCTATCATAAGAAAAAAATGTGAGTAATGAAAAATTAGGAAAATATATGCGTTGAAGTCAATATTTGGATGTATGATGATGGAAAAGTTAATAGTAAACAGTGTGTGGTGAGGAGTTAGAAAGCGATATATGATATATATAGAATCTGGAGAAAGTTTTAAATAAAAATGATTCTTATCGTAGGAGGGATATGAAAGATTTAGGGTCATTGGTTATAGAGGAACGGTTGGGTTAAAAAGACGAATCGAACCGGTTTGGTTAAAACCGGAGTTCGTGAACCGGTTTTTTTATACACCTCTATAAGAGAATCAATGGATGAGATTAAGGGACTAAATGAGGGTGAAAATTTGCGCATGATATTTTGAAAAAAAGAAATGGAGAAGGGTAAAATAGGTAGAGTCTATAAGAGCATTCACAACCCTCCATCAAATTACACTAAAAATTACTACTTCACCCATAAATCTTCTTTAAAATAATAATACTTTTTATACTTTTATCATTATATTTTCTCTCTCCTTACTCACAAATACTTACAAATTATTAAAATATATATACGGTGAACAGTAGTTTTCATATATATGGATGAACAATGTTTTCTCTCCCATACACTCACAACCACTCATACTCACCTTATATAATTTGAGGGAACCCTTCACATAATTTGGTTCCTGGGTTGTGAATGCTCTAACAAACTTTTTTTTTCAAGTTCTCCCGCTAATTTTTGGTGTCCATAAGTTTTTTCATACTACATTATTTTTAAAAATATATATACCATAAAAATAAGCATTTTACACTTTTTAATAAAAATAAGCACTTATTGAAAATTGAGAGAACCATTCTGGATCACACAATTAACTAAGACATATTTTTTTGTTGCTAAATCGCACTTTTTTTTTGCAAGGATATATATAAATATATATAAGCATTTTACACTTTTTAATAAAAATAAGCACTTTATTGAGAATTGATGAGAACCATTCTGGATCACACAATTAACTAAGACATAGGATCTGGATCATATGAAAACTCACATGAGTTGTGAGAACTAGAGAATTCCATTGGACCATTCACAAAGTGACACCTCACTAGCTTTATAGTTTTTTGTATTTTTTAAATTTAGGGCAATTAAGTCTTTTACCACAAAAATTAGGGGTAGTTTAGTAATACATCCCACCCTACCCCACCCCCACCCAAGTTAAATCTTTTAAATAACAATAATAATAATAATAATAATAATAATAATAATAATAATAATAATAATAATCATAAAATCTCACACACACACACACATCAGATTCTCCCTCTCTCTCTAAAAAAACAAGGAAAACCAGATCTGGGGGATGGGATGGCTGACGGGTTGAAGACGACGGTGGTGGTGGCTGAGGGGTGGTGGGAGACGACGGTGGGAGGCGGTGGTGGTGGGAGACGACGGGGGGGGGGGGGGGGTGGGGGAGGGGGGTAGGTGGATCTGTGGTGGGTTTGATGATGCATGGCTGAAGGACGGCGGTGGGGGTTCGATGGTGCAGGGCTGTGATGGTGGTTGAGGACGGCGGTGGGGTTCGATGGTGCAGGGCTGAAGGAGGGCGGCGATGACGATGGTGGTGGCTTAGGGGTTTGAAAGTGGTGGCTTAGGGTTTTAGAACGTGGTGATGGTGGTGGTGGTCTGTTTGATGACGATGGTGGTGGCTTAGGGTTTTGAACGTGGGAGGTGGTTGAACGATGGTGATGGTGGTCCGGTGATGGTGGTGGTGGTCGGTGATGGTGGGCTGAAGGTATGTTTTATTATTATTATTATTGTTGTTGTTGTTATTATTATTATTTCTGTGTTTATTATTATTGTTATTATTATTATTATTATTATTATTATTATTATTTCTGTTGTTATTATTATTATTTTTATTTTTATTTTTTCGGTTATTATTATTTTTTTTATCTGTTATTATTATTATTATTTTCTGGTATTATTGTTATTATTATTATTAATTCTGTTATTATTTTTTTTATTTTTTGTTATTATTATTTTTTTCTGTTATTATTATTTTTTTGTTATTATTATTTTTTTGTTATTATTATTATTATTATTATTATTATATTTGGTTTTATTTTACATTTGACGTAATACACATGTTGATATTTTTGGGGGTATTTTTTTTACGTTGGCGTAATACGATTGTATAGATGTTTGTTTTGGTTTAACACTAAGCGTTTTTTGGTGTAGTAGGTTATGTATGGTAGATTTTACACTGGTGTAATTACCCTGGTGTAAATAATTACACCAGTGTAAATCATCCTCATGATATGTTTGTTTGGTTTTTTGCAGATGTAGCAGCGGGTTTTTTTTTTTCTTTACAATAATGTATAGTATGATTTTTTAATATGTTTTGTTTGCTTTTACATTTGATGTAATACACAAA
>JAUTDX010003917.1:0-40298 GCA_030844895.1 Ambrosia x helenae | reverse complement strand
ATATATAAATATACTATAATAACAACCTAAACATGTCAACTACATAACATATGAAATAAAGGCGTGCGATCAACATTCCCATTTTCCGACAGTTAGTGTCCCTCTCGGGCATCCTAACATGACAACTATACAGAAAGCTAACACGAATACACACGTTAACCACTTCAAGTTGTTCATTAGCCGCGCAGCTGATATAATCTCATGTGAATCTTAAATAAAGGTTAGTATCACCTTTCGGGAGTCCTCAACCGCACTAGTTCGGGAAAGCAATATCGAATACACAATACGACCACCTAGACTAGCATAAAGTAGATTATTTCACAACCTATTCCATTTTTACCAACTTTGAACACAAATCTACTAAGATCGCCATTTTTAACCAAATAACTACCAAAGATCATTAACCGTGTCAAGATTGGTAACAACACCATTAAGCTTTTTAGACTCTTTACGTGTGTCGGGTAAACATCTATAATCATTATCCGAGTGACTTTAACCAAACCAATACCCGGTTACAGTTTCATGTGTGTAAACTTTGTTAACAAGTTAACTAGTCTACTACCGGACGATTAAACGGACGGTTTCTTCAACAAGTAATCCGCCTAACACATTCGACAATCATCAAAGTCCATTCAAACACAACTACAAATCTAACAACAATAAAACAAGTTTGCGCTATGATCATCAAGATTCAACATGAAAAACACCAAATTCATACAAAATACAATTAACATACACAGGTTGTTTAAACTACTA
Source organism: Ambrosia x helenae (assembly GCA_030844895.1). NCBI lineage: Eukaryota > Viridiplantae > Streptophyta > Magnoliopsida > Asterales > Asteraceae > Ambrosia > Ambrosia x helenae. Next base: position 39,542 of record JAUTDX010003917.1, on the reverse strand, counting down.
AATACTATTGTTTTTGCACAAAGTGCTTACTGAATCGTTCTTAATACATAGACGAATCATAATAATAATCAACCAACACTTGAAAGTACCAAAAGCTTATGAAATGACTCAAGAAATCAAACCATAATCAAGCAAGGTTAAAGTGGATCAAATGGTCGGATCAATCATCGGGATATCGGGCCATGAACGGACGTGATTAGCACCTTGCTCCGGGCTCCAAAAATCGCCAAAGAAGTTCCCAAAATGTCTTGAGACCAAAAGATCCCGAATAATGAAGTTTGAAAGGGGTTTTAATGAGGCTGACAAAACCGAACGGGGGTTCGGCTTTTCCGAACGGGGGTTCGGATTGACAAAGTTCCTGTTTTCGCATAGAATCCTCGTTTTTGATCCGGTTTGCTTCCTGGACACCTGTTTATGACCTGTAATAATAAAGATACTGAATAAGTACCCATTCGTCGTGTATACGGCCAAAAACATATATAAATGGGAGTTAAACGGGGGGCTTTTATATGTATAAATTGACGCATATCAAACATCCCCACACTTGAACATTGCTTGTCCCTAAGCAATAGAAAACAAAGTAACACCCCCAATGGCAACACGAGTAGCAAAGTGGAAAGTTAATAAATCAGATAGCTAGCTGGTTTGTCAAAAAGACGTCATCAAAGATTTCAAACCGACAAGCACTTGAAATATAGAAATCAAAAGCAATGGTTAACATCAATCGACTAAGCATGCATATCTTTACACCACTCACAATGTTCACACACACTCGGCTTATTTGTGGATCATACATATGAAATGTGTATATGTAAACACTCAATGCCTAGACAATGACTTGTGCGATATCATATGCTTGTTAAAAGATCTAATCTCTACCAATTCATATATAGAAATGCATAAATCAAGAGGACTTGTGGGTGTAATGATAGGCAAAGGTAAAGGGTATGGAATGGATATTTAAAGTGACAAAACGGCTAAAACTCGGCGGTTATGTCTAACTAATAGATACAAACGTAAACTATAACAAACCACACGCGAATATAGGTGATTTTTATTTACCTTGAGCTAACCACAGAATTCTATCTTTAAAGCACTCAAAACTGCTCAAACTCTTCTAAATCACCCTATTTTAGGGTATACTATTTTTCTGGATTTTTTCGATTTTTTTTTTTTCTTTATTCTTCTTTTTTTTTTTTTTTTTTTTCTTTCTTTTTTTATAACAAGCTTACAATATTGAATACAACTGAAAACTATAACGCGGATATACACAAAAGACGGGATCTAAATGCCCTAACATGTACTATAACATAAAACTAGTCAAACAATAACCTAAACCGAGTTCCAACACAAAGGTTTAAAAGAAAAAAGGCTAAATTTGGTTTAGTGGTGAAATGGTGGGTTAAGTAAGAAAAAAACACGGATATAGGCTCAACTTGGTTAACTGAGTGGATAAATGTGGGGGCGGGGGAAACAGAAAAACGAAAAGAAAAGGCTTCAGGTTCAAAAGGGTATCCTAAATGCCTCAATCCTGTTCATGCAAATCTACACATATATGATCTCGAAAAGTATGCTAATAACAAGTTTCTAAATCACATCAGCCATTCGGCGCACTCATATTTCGCATATAGCGAGCACGTATCGAAAAAGCAATAAAAGGCTCAAAAAGAATGCTCACGTAATGGAAGGAATGGGTACAAGTGTAAAAATTAACATGCTAGTCACTTTTGTTTTACCACGCTTATTTGGCTTGTCCGCTTTTATCAAATCTAACGCTTCATAAACGCAACCAACCGTATTAATTTACAAAAAATTATGAAGAATTTACGGCTTTTTTGCTCAAGTGTTATGCCACAAAAATTAAAAACTGGGAGCTTTTTCACAACTTGGGACAAGCAAAGCTAATACTGTTAACAATCCTCCCCACACTTGAATATCACATTGTCCTCAATGTGACTCAAAAAATAGTAAAGCATTATGAAGAGCTAAACTATGGTGTAAGCTAAGTAAAGTTAACATAGTTACCCTCCCCACACTTGAACATCACATTGTCCTCAATGTGACTCAAAAAAAATAGTAAAGCATTATGAATAGCTAAACTATAGTGTAAAGAGGAGAAACTAAAAACTCCCTGGTGTCGGAAGCAAACTGAAGGTTATCCATGGACGCTGTCGTGTCTGCTCAGCCCTCAGTGTTCATGTGTATATCCTGGACTCCCTTTCCTTAGTACCTGCAAAAGTGCTAAACAAGTAGCGAAAGGTATAAAGGCCAAAAAGGCGCCCCAAAACATAAAACTCATAAAATAAAGTTCCAAACATTCATTAGTACTAAACTAAAAATAAGACATAATAGTAAATTGTCTAAAACGAAATACATAAACCGAGGGGTTTTGAAATTAACCCAAAATGAAACCCCCATAATCTAGGCATAAAGTAAATGTGTTCGATCCTAGGCATTTGGCTTGTGTTCTTTTGCCATGTTTACGCCAAATGCCTTAAGTGCGGCTATTCAAGCTCTGGGTTTTGCAAAATCATATTGTTTTCATGCTTAGAATAGCCGAAACACTTGAATATTTATGAAGTTGTTTCCAATTCAGATTTTTAACATCCCATTCATACTAATTTTTTTCCAAATCATCTCAATTACAATCTTTCTTATGAAAGGCGCTTAAAAAAAATCTGAATTATTATGAAGAATCGTTGAAACTTGGGGCTCGTTTGTCCAATTATGAAGAAAGTCCCAAAGTTTCTTGAACAAACCTAACTAAACTATGATTAAAAACATTAACAATCTTAACATTTGGGGCTTTGTTAAACAATTATGAAGAAACCCAAAAAATATAAGATAATGGAACAACAATCTACATTACAAGAACATAAGAAATTTGGGGCTTTTTTGAACATTTATGAAGAAACCCCAAAATGTCTTAAACAAACCTAACTACAACTAAGATTAAACCCTACACTACAAGCATAACACGAAACTAATCTATCATTATACTAAATTACCCTAAATATTAAGCTAAAAATTCAAACAACTCTTCAAATTTTCGGATTTATTATAAGCTTTATGAAGGAAACCCAAAAATCTCAAAGATTAGAACAATAATATATGTTAAACTATACTAACAAAGCATTTAATCTGAAAACTTAGGGTTTAGTTAAACTTTATGAAGAACCCCTAAAATTTCAGGAAAGATTGCACAAATCTAAGTTACATAACCTAAGAACAAGATAGATAGCAAAAATAAATGAGATTCATACCTTGTCTTGAAGCTTAGATGATTGGAAAGGAATTTTTGCAAGATATTGTTAGTGTTTAGGTTTTGGAAAAGTGCAAGAACAAGAGGAAACAGCAGTGGAACGGTTTAGGTTTGAGTTTTATTTAGAAAAATCGAGTTTCCCAAACTACCCCTGCATTTATTTTGCTCCTGATAGAAGCGAACGGCCATTCGCTTTTTCCGAACGGGGGTTCGGAATGGTTTTTGCTGCAAAACAAGTTTGTTTCACTACAGCGAACGGCCGTGCGAACTCACCGAACGGCCGTTCGGTTTGGTTCTGACCCATTTCATGCTTCTGTGCACAGCGAATGGCCATTCGGAATTCCGAACGGGGGTTCGGTTTGACTCTGATCTGTTTTTCTACTGCTTTTTGTTTCAGAACCTCTGCACTTGTATGTTTTGGTATGAACACACAAACATACCTGTTTTTTCGCTTCACTCTGTATAATTACCTCTGGTTTCGAAGCGAAGTCCCACGTCAATCCTTAGGCGCGAATCAATCTATGAACTTAACAAACAATAACTATTATGTATAAACATCAAAAAGGACAAAATTGCCCCTGCTGATTTAAAACATTATGAAGTCGTTTCGGCAATTATGAAGTAACAAGGGACCTGAATGCCCCTGCTAAGCTACGTTTTTGCACGAGTCGATAGCTTGACTCACTTTTCCACGCGGCGTTTTAGGCGCGCGGTTGTGGAATTCAATTATTTCCACATCCGGGTCATACGGGCTTGAGTTTAAGATTTAATCGCTGCCCGTTGACTTTCAACTAAGTCCAACTTGGACTTTGACTTTCTTGGAATGACCGTTTTCATAAAAGATTTTCCTTAAGATCGCTCTCGCCCCGAATGAAGATTGAGTACGGGCGAGAAGATCGATCAAGCAATGAAAAGAACATCGAACATCCCATGAATAGACTGACACAATGTACACAGATAAATACATACTCAATCTATGAAAAATAAAAGAAATATAACAAAATCAAAATACTAAAAACTCTACACTAAACTTAAAAATATGAAGATATACAAAAAATTAAAATACTAAAAACTATAAAACCAAACTAAAAAATATGACAATATAAAATATGAAAAATATATAGAATTTTCAGCGAAATCTGAGTCACTCGCGCACCGCGAAGAAGTATAGACCGCTTCTCGCGTGGTGCAAGTAATAATGACTCAAGGTGTTCGCGCGTCGCAACAAGATAAAGACCGTCTTTTTGCTTTGCGCGAAACAACCTTTTCACCAAAAAAGAATATAACGGAAGTTGACGGATAGAAACGATGATGGATGCAATGAAATGAGTTAAAAAACGGAAGACAGCGGCTATTCGCGTCATGCGAAGGACTCTGGGGATCCTGTTCGCGTTTCGTGAACAATAAAAGATAAAATCCGGGGTAATTAGGAACTCGCTTAAAGCGGAACCATAAGCCCAGCGTCTTTGCGAATCGCAAGGAAGCATTTTTCACAGAAAATTATTTTTATTAACACCACTTTTATATTAAATAAATTTCCCAATTTTTCTTAACCCAAACCTTTTATAAAAGCATCCGAACCATCAAATTTAAATGTAACATACCCAGACTTCCGTTATATATTTACATAAAAACAATATATACATAAAAATTATAGTTATATAAACAGATTAAAACAATAAGAACAAAGATCAACAAACAAATTAATCAGATAAAGAATAAAAAGAAGTATATAAACAAACAAACAAACAAATAAAGATTGCTATAAAACAAATGAATGAATCAAATAAATAAGTATAGACATATATTCACAAGCATGTACACCGATAAAGGAGTAACCCGGGTCGTTCCTAAAGCTCGTCGCATCCCCGGCAACGGCGCCAAAAACTTGGTGTGCTCTGAGCATACATATAAATATGTACACTCGCGCAAATTGGGTTTTAAATTTATAAAAATGATTTTAATCTTAACATTAGAACACACATTAAAGGGCAAGCGCACCCTGTCACATATGTAGTAAAGCATAGATAAGAACCAAGTATCGATCCATGGACGCCGCGCGGAGCGATTGTACTGAACCGTTGTCACTGATTTACCGGTAAGAAAAGATAGGCAATGTTTGTTTAACTAATTTAATCTAATTTAAACTAAGCATAGCAAATATAATATAATATAAGACTCCAAATACAAAATATATATATATATATAAATATATAAATATACTATAATAACAACCTAAACATGTCAACTACATAACATATGAAATAAAGGCGTGCGATCAACATTCCCATTTCCGACAGTTAGTGTCCCTCTCGGGCATCCTAACATGACAACTATACAGAAAGCTAACACGAATACACACGTTAACCACTTCAAGTTGTTCATTAAGCGCGCAGCTGATATAATCTCATGTGAATCTTTAAATAAAGGTTAGTATCACCTTTCGGGAGTCCTCAACCGCACTAGTTCGGAAAGCAATATCGAATACACAATACGACCACCTAGACTAGCATAAAGTAGATTATTTCACAACCTATTCCATTTTACCAACTTTGAACACAAATCTACTAAGATCGCCATTTTAACCAAAATAACTACCAAAGATCATTAACCGTGTCAAAGATTGGTAACAACACCATTAAGCTTTTTAGACTCTTTTACGTGTCGGTAAACATCTATAATCATTATCCGAGGACTTTAACCAAACCAATACCCGGTTACAGTTTCATGGTGTAAACTTTGTTAACAAGTTAACTAGTCTACTACCGGACGATTAAACGGACGGTTTCTTCAACAAGTAATCCGCCTAACACATTCGACAATCATCAAAGTCATTCAAAACACAACTACAAATCTAACAACAATAAAACAAGTTTGCGCTATATCATCAAGATTCAACATGAAAAAACACCAAATTCATACAAAATACAATTAACATACACAGGTTGTTTAAACTACTAACTACTATTGTTTTTGCACAAAGTGCTTACTGAATCGTTCTTAATACATAGACGAATCATAATAATAATCAACCAACACTTGAAAGTACCAAAAGCTTATGAAATGACTCAAGAAATCAACCATAATCAAGCAAGGTTAAAGTGGATCAAATGGTCGGATCAATCATCGGGAAATCGGGCCATGAACGGACGTGATTAGCACCTGCTCCGGGCTCCAAAAATCGCCAAAGAAGTTCCCAAAATGTCTTGAGACCAAAAGATCCCGAATAATGAAGTTTGAAAGGGGTTTTAATGAGGCTGACAAAACCGAACGGGGGTTCGCTTTTCCGAACGGGGTTCGGATTGACAAAGTTCCTGTTTTCCCGCATAGAATCCTCGTTTTTTGATCCGGTTTGCTTCCTGGACACCTGTTTATGACCTGTAATAATAAAGATACTGAATAAGTACCCATTCGTCGTGTGTATACGGCCAAAAACATATATAAATGGGAGTTAAACGGGGGCTTTTATATGTATAAAATTGACGCATATCAGTGACCGGTTTCCGTCATCTTCTCCGGCCCACCAAACAATTATATAGGTATAATTATTTGTTTGATTCTTCAAAGACACTCTATACAGACACGTAATCTCCAAATAATAATAATAATTATAATAATAATAATAATAATAATAATAATAATAATAATAATAGAAAAATAAATAAAGAAGACCTGAGAGGTAAAAAGTAACTAACCGTATCTCTTGACTGATCATCAACTTAAGCTTGATAACAACCAACACGACAGAGGGATCTGGTGGTGGTGGTGGTGGCGGTGGCAGTGGCGGGTGGCGGTGGTGGTGGTGGTGGTGGGATTAATCTTGAAGATGGTGGAAGAGAGATGAAGAGAGAGAGAGAGTGTGTGTTGTTTATATAGGAGGGGGGGAGAGAAAATTCAAATTAGAAAAGAGGGGGAAGGGTAAAAATACTATTTTACCCTTTTTAGTTAAAATAATATAGGGTGATGTGGAGCAATGAGAGCCACATAAAGGGTTTGTGGGGGTTTCTTCATTTTGGAAGGGTTCTTGTGTATACTTAGCCTATATATATAATATATATATATATATATATATATTATATAGTTAGCGGGTTCTTATATGTAATAGTAGTTTTCAAGTACATATATATACTATCATAAACACGGTTAGTAACTTGCTTATATATTATTAATAAATTACATAAACACATTGTTTTTTTTTCAGCATGAACAAAAACTCACTAAAAAACATTCTTTTCGTTTTTTGTATAGCACTATGGTGCTCGTTGAAAAGATAATAAAGCGATCGTTAATTTGGTGTAAAAAAATTTCAAAAAAAATGTCATACATAAAAGTTACTAATGTTTAAAAATTATGAGCGAAAAAATAAGGAAAAAATAAAGATAAAAATACTAATTAACATATTTGAAATTTTAAAATAATAATTAATAGTTTACTAACATTTAAAAAATGTGAGAGGAAAATAAGGAAAAGATATTAATTAACATATTTTAAAATTTTAAGATAATACAGATATAGATTTTATTTAAAAAACAAAATAAATAAAGAAAAAATTACGCCGTTAGTCCCTGTGGTTTCCTTCCAGTTTCAATGTAAGGTATTAAGGTTTTATTGTTTCACTTTAAGGTATTAACCTTAAATTTGTTTCAATGTCAGGTATTAGGGACTAACCTAGTTAAAACTTAACTAGGTTTGAGGGTTATTATTGTCCATTCACCTATATATTCAGTTTTTAATGTAAAAAATATATGCTTTGGACCGGATTCGAACTCGGGACCTTCGTCTGTCTGAGTCTTAATCATATGATCCATAACCAACTGGGCTATTAGCCCTTTGTTGGTTTTAGATTGATTTGTATTGATTTTATTATATTATTATATTATTTGAAATTTATAAAAATAAAAGTAACGAGGACCGGGTTCGAACCCGTGACCTCCAGCCTGATCTTTAACAATAAAAACAATCACCATCTGAGCTGCACGTTCAATCGAACTATAACTGATCTTGATAATATATAACATACAGTCCAAACGAACCAGATTCCCAAATTAATACCTAGAACCCTAACCCTAATCTAAATTTGATTAACGATTCTACAGGCCACGACAATGAACGATTTTATAGGGCTTTTAAAGAGCATAAATTTCCGAACAAAACCATATAAAATAATCGATCTAACCTGTTCGTTTCGATGGTGAAATTGCTTAAAAACCACTCGCGTCTCACGAACAAAAACTCGGCTAATTGGAGCTCGATTGGAACGATTTTGATAGGGGTTTTTGTAAAGAATAGGTCGACTAGGATGTGTGAGGGTGCAGCAGGTTTCAATTTGATGTTTGGGATTCGTTTTTGTCGAGCTCAGTTCGTTTATTTTTATAAACCAATAATGATAATCGATCTGGAAATGCACTGACCATAATAATTGAATTCTAAGTGCGATATTGAGCTGGAAAAACGTGGGTGTGGTTAGGGTTTAGAAAGTGAATTGGGGAAGAAAGTGAATTGGGGAAGAAGATGAACATTGAGTTATTATGTAAAAATATTGTTGTTTCTAAACATTCATCAAACAATTGTCTTGGTCCAGTTGGTTATGGATCATATGGTTAAGACTCAGACAGACCAAGGTCCCGAGTTCGAATCGGTCCAAAGCATATATTTTTTACATTAAAAACTGATATATAGGTGAATGGACAATAATACCCCTCAAACCTAGTTAAGTTTTAACTAGGTTAGTCCCTAATACCTGACATTGAAACAAATTAAAAGGTTAATACCTTAAAGTGAAACAATAAAACCTTAATACCTTACATTGAAACTGGAAGGAAACCACAGGGACTAACGGCGTAATTTTTTCATAAATAAATTTAAAAGAGAGCTTCATATGATGCCACGTGACATATTTATGGGGGATTGATGCCACTATTGATACCACATCATCTAACTTCAATTCTTTTATATATAGTTAGGGGAGACGGGACACTACCCGTGAGTTTTGTCAACTTCACTGATTTTAACCAATCCTACACTTCCACGCCACTTCACTGATTTCCTTCACTGAAACATTTTTTTGGAGGCAATGCTTCACTGATTATTTACCAACAATCAATGAGAGAGAGAGAGAGAGACAAAGAGGAGAGAAAAAGAGAAAAATAACGGGTACCAGCTCGTTAACTAGAACCAGAATTTGGCTCACGGGACCACTACCAGCATGGGTGGCGGCGGTGTTACCGTGCTGGTAGTGAGGTACTCGTAACCAATTCTGGTAGCGCTCCGTCCCCCTTATAGATTATAGATATAGATAGACTAGCTTTTATCCCGGGAAGTGTCCCGGGGTTGAAATATCTAATATAACATAATAAAAATATCTAATATGACAACATAATTAATGATTTGCCAATACATGATTAATGAATATTATTATTATTATTATTATTATTATTTATTTTAAACAAATTTTTGCCATAAGTTATCATATTCAAATATAAAAAAAAGGAATCTCTGCCTATGAAGTTATGTTTATCGTTTGTGATTTATTAGCAGAGTAAAATATATTTGAAAACAAAACCCCACAAAAATAGTTGTTTTTTTCTCCGTTTTTTATATAGCAACTTGGTACTCGTTGATAAAAGATAATAAAACCGCTCGTTAATTTGGTGTAATTTTTTTCTTTAAAAATCTCGTATATAAAAGATATTAACATATAAAAGTTATGGGAGGAAACATTAAAGAGAAAATTTAATTTTGTTTTTAAATTCTTATCTTTTCCTTAAATCTATATCTATATCTATATATATTGCAAAGCTAGATATCCTACATGTCATAATATTATGCAATATCTCTTTTGAGATGTGCCACATAGGAATAAATACTAAATTTAAATTGAGTTATTTTAGAAAAAAAGAATTTAATATTTTTTTTAATTTTCTCTCTTATGTTTCTTCAATAATTTTTAAACGTTAAATATCTTTTATATACGAGATTTTTTAAGGAAAAAAATTACACCAAATTAACGAGCGTTTTATTATCTTTCCAACGAGTACCATAGTGCTATATAAAAACGGAGAAAAAAAACGACTATTTTTTGTGGGGTTTCGTTCATACAGGAAAAAAAACACAAAGTGTTCAGGTTATTTATTAATCATGTTTTTTCTTTTAAACCAGGTTCTTATCTACGATGTTGAAATTCAGCCCAATCGCCAATGCTTTCATTAAAATTTTACTCTTCTAAAGATGCATAAGCTAGGAGAAAGAATCGCGCAACACTGCAACACATGGTGTCACCTTATAGCAAAGTTATTTATTTATTTAATTACAAGAGTAATAATAATAATAATTATTATTATTAGTATTAGTATTATTAGAATTGTTATATTTTTCAACCCGGGACGCTCCGGGATAAAAGCTAGTAATTATAATATATATAGATTTATTAAAAAAAAACTCAAAAATTAAAATATCCTACATGATGCCACGTGGCATATTCAAGGAGGGGTTGATACCTCCCTTGAATGTCACTTCATAAAACTCAATTCTTTTATTATAAGTTATAGATTATAGATACCACTAAATCCTCTATTTTGTAGACAAAATATATACTAATATCAATTCATTAGTCATTAATTAATTAATTAAATAATTTCCAAATAAATGTACTACCTATTTTTTAGAGGGTTGACATATTTGAAATTTTGTGGTATTAATATTACCATAGAACTCTAGTTTCACAAAACACAATTACATACAAGCTAGGTTCAATCGATTTCTTCATCAAATAATTAGGAGGTTCGTTTATCTTCGATAAACTTTTGGGTACGTGGTACATCAAACCATATTTGAAGAACTTGGGATTTAGGGTTTTAAATATATAGCTTTTTTGATGTTTTACACCTTTTTTACTCAATTCTATATGTATGGCTAAACTTCATTGTCTTTTGATCATCGTTAGTTCGTTATATCACAAGTGAAAAATATTTGATTTGCAGATGGCTAAGCATATTACAACTACACATAAACGTTTTTTTTTTTTCCTTATAATATACTTAAAGTGATAATTTGATACGTACTTGCATTGTTCATACTTGTATGCATGTCTTCCTATTATTGTTATTATTATTATTATGATATCATTAAGTTTCTTAATTCTGATTACTTGTTTCATGGTGGTTTGCTAAGCATGGCCACACTAGGGCACACTGGGAGCATTCATGCGCCTGCGGATCCAAGCGGACGACGCCTTAGACACCTCGATTTTGATCTCAATACTGAACCGCCACCATCTATAACAATGAGCAGGAAGGAGGTCCAACTATATATTCTTCGATGGTAGATGGTCAACAAGGCACTTGGATTTGGGTGCCGGATTTTCCTTACTATGATAGAGCTAGTGTAAGATCACCTAGCGATTTGCACGTCGAGCTACAAGGTTTGTCAAGTAGCCCTTTTGAATATGTTATATACTTATCTTGAATAAATGCAATGTTGTTTTACTATGAACTATTATGATCTTACTGATTACTTGTTAAAGGGGAGTGCTGGCCAATGAACCCGCATTATTATTATCTCAAGTACTATGATCTCAACGCGTTTGATCATGGTCCCATCGTGTATGATCTTGACCTCAACCAATATTATGGCTATGTTGTTAATAATGATGAGGTAGAAAGAGGTCCAACTAATTATGTGGCTCAAGTTGGCCAACCAAATGTCCTTGTGGCTCCGGTTGAGCAGCCACAAGGGTCTCCACCACATGGGCCGATTGAAGTGGCGGGATTGGATAGTTATGATGAACCCGAAGACAACGGTTTCTGGGATGTTGACTGGGATGTTGATATTGATATTGATGATGATCTGGTTAGGTTATATTCATCTTTTGAAGAGGTCCATTTAGTAAAGATTTACTTAGATTATATATTAATAAGTACCTGTCTTTTGTCAGGCTATCAGCTCTCAAACAACTCAATGGATTGATTCGGACTCACGTAAACGCTACTGTTCCTTGGTCTTACATGCTACATTTTCAGTTTTGCTTAATTTCTTATGTTGTGCTATGTTTTGTGATTTGTAAAATGGCAGTGCAAATCGCTGATAATCACCAGCGCAGTGTAAGGAGAGTTGAGTCACAGCCACAGGTTAACACCCGCGACTTGAGTGTTCATTTGGGAGGAACTGAGAGTTCTATGGTAATACCACAACTCCCTGATATCATGGATTACGCAATCCTTTTACCAACATAATGATTGGATATTTCGCCCATAGACACGCATATACATATGTTCATGTATTTGTATGAATATACACACATATTTGTAACAGACTGGAAGGAGACACTCATGTGTTGTGTCTATGTGTACTTGAATTTTTTTTTTTTTTTTTTTTGGGGGGGGGGGGGGGGGGACGGTTTAAAGGGCTGTCTTGCTTGAGTGTTATAGGATTTTAGTAACTATTTTATTGTTATATGATTAGCCTGGTCCTGTTTAAATGTTGCAAGTACTTTATTTTATTGTTGGGAGATAAATGTACATGTCAATTACAATTGACTTAATTCTATTACAGCAGCCAAAGCCTGTGGCATCGCCGCCACTAGGAACACCGCAACCACCTACCTTCGAGTGTCCAATTGCATGAAGCCGCTAGTTGAACAGATGGCCACCGGCTGCGGTCACATGTTTTGTGAAGGTTGCATAAAAACTGCAATTGCTGTTCAACCCAAGTGTCCAGTCTGTAGGCGCAAGGTCGCCCTCAGGGAACTCCGCAAGATTTACTTTTCTTGAGGTGTGTTAACCTCATCCTTTATTCTGTCAATATTACAACTCTAATAATGGAAAACCTTAAAATGTGAAATGAACCACGCGAGAAGCTAGAAAGAAAGACGATATAGGAATGTTTTTGCTGGTTGATGAATATTTGTATTAGTTCGCTTTGCGTATTTATTATCTAAATCTTAACAGTTTAAATAAGAGTGGCCAAAGGTCCTAAAAAAGTTGCAGCAAGTTTCAGATGTGTCACACTTTAAGATTCATCCCACTTAACATTACTTGGCTATAACTGAACATGCTTTAATAATTTTCAGGTATGTCTTCCTTGTGGAGTAGAAGTGCACAAAAGTTTTTTCTTTTTTTGTTTATTGGAGATTGCAGTAAATTCAGGCTAGGAGCGGTTAAAAGAATCGCACTTATTCATGATCGGGTAATTGAAACGATACTCTGAACAATGTATCCTATCCAAAAGCAAGTTATAGTCGATCTTTCAACTTATGTTTGTTTTACGTTTTGGTTGATCTATGAATGCTAGTTTGCAAAGTTCTTTATTTCTCTCCTGTAATGTACATCTTGGCCAAAAATGATGTGTGTTAATGAGTAGTTTAAGTTGCCTAGCAACATTAAGAAGAGATGTCGTCGTGACATGTGACACTTCCCAAACCAACGCCACTGCTACTGTCGCCGACTACCAAACGCCGCAGCCTTCATTGACGTCCATTCTTTACCGCTGTATCCTTCTCACACCACTACCTACACCTCCATTGCTACCTCTTGAACCCATGCCACCAGCCCACCACTAGCATTGCCATCCTACTGTTAAATCCATGTTATTGGACTGTTAGAATGCAGTTATACGTATTGTACGTGCAGACCCTGTGTGTTTACCGTTCCATTTTCTAAATCTTTATCATCTACGACTACAGGGTTGGTTTAGAAACTATTAGTTCGCTCTGCGGTGTATTAATTAAATAATTAAATCTGGGTCGTTACCGGGCCCGGTCGGGTCGAAACGGTCCGGGTTGATACGAGACGGGTCAGGTTGAAACGGTCTGGGTCACTACCGGCCCGGTCGGGTCGAAACGGTCCGAGTCGCTACCAGGCCCGGCCGGGTCGAAACAGTCCGGGTCGCTACGGGACGGGTCAGGTTGAAACGGTCTGGGTCATTACCGGGCCCGGTGGTCCGGGTCGCTACGGGACGGGTCAGGTTGAAACGGTCTGGGTCGTTACCTGGCCCGGCCGGGTCGAAACGGTCCGGGTCGCTACGGGACGGGTCAGGTTGAAACGGTCAGGGTCGCTACCGGGGCCCGCCCGGGTCGAAACAGTCCGGGTCGCTACGGGACGGGTCAGGTTGAAACGGTCTGGGTCGTTACCGGGCCCGGTCGGGTCAAAACGGCCAGGGTCGCTACCGGGCCCGGCCGGGTCGCTACGGGACGGTTCAGGTTGAAACAGTCTGGGTCGTTACCGGGCCCGGTCGGGTCAAAACGGTCCGGGTCGCTACCTGGCCCGGCCGGGTCGAAACCATCCGGGTGCTACGGGACGGGTCAGGTTGAAACGGTCTGGGTCGTTACCGGGCCCGGTCGGGTGGAAACGGTTCGGGTGACTACCGGGCCCGGCCGGGTCAAAACGGGCCGGGTCGTTAACGGGCCCCAGTCGGGTCGAAATGGTTCGCGTCTTTAACGGGCCCAATCGTTGACAAGCCTGATCGGGTCGTAACGGGCCCGGCCGGACGAAACGGTCCTGGTCACTAACGGTCAAGTCGAAACACTCTGGGTCGGTATTGGGCCCGGCCAGGTCGTAACGTCCGGGTTGTTACCCAGCCCGATAGGGTCGAACCGGTCCGATTTGAAATGAAATATTTCGGATCCCTTAAAATTTTATTTTTAAGTTTAATTTTGTTTTTTTTTATTTCAAATTTATTTTTTTTTACTTTATTATTATTTTTTTACTTTTTTAATTTTTTATTGTTATTTTAATATTTTAAAAAAATTTAATCTATGTTGACGTGAACCTACCCTAATCCAAACCCAAACCCATTCTAACCCATTTTTTTAATCTACCCATCTTGACCCAAAGCCATCCTGGCCCAACAACCAACCCAACCCAACCTACCCATTTTGCCACCCATACTATTAACATTAAATGTTTGTTAATTTACGATGTTAATAGTTCTCTTACTTCTGAAAGAAGAATTTGCACACACGTAATCACCAAGAAATTAAAATTTTGTGTGATGTCCTTTCGTATGATTAAACTTTAAAGATTTTACCATCGATGTAAAACATATACTAAAACTATTGCTTGAACTCTTATTTAACAAGGCATAACTTTTCCGCCGCAACTGCAGAGTAGAATACTAGTTATCAAACATTTTTTTAAGCTCACCTAACTGTTCAGTTGAGGTCAACCAGAGGAGTGAGATTCATCATGTCATTTTGTTGGGATAAGAAAGCATGTCTGTATGTATAGGCAACACAGCTAATATTAAAACAGAGATTTCAAAACTCACCGTCACTCGTAAATACTAGTTGATAACTTGCAACTTCAAAAAAAAAAAGTTGTGACACAAGTCCTGGACTATACTATATGTCAATCCGTGATAAATACCTGTGTGTGTAATAGCTTACCAAATCGAATGTATTCTATGAGGATTTATTCGCTTATACAAAATGACTGACCATATTTTGGTCTCAACAAATAACAAGCAATTGTCATTCAACAGAAGTCTCCTAGGAAAAATAATGTTGCAAAATCATCATCGACTAATTATTCAGCAGTCTTGGGTTTATGAGAATTGATCAATTGTGTTTGCACATCAGAAGAAACAGGGGCGTGTTCTTTGTATTCCATCGTGAATTCACCCTTTCCCTGTTGAGCAATATAAATATATATCCTTAATTTCAAATATCAAGTTCCAAATAGATGAGCATTTATGTTAAAAGCAACATGGTGCAATGTTTGGATCCCAACATTGTAAAAGATATGACAACTGACCTGTGTCATGGAACGGAGAGATGTTGAGTATCCAAACATATTGTTCAGTGGGACCTGAGTCAAAAATCAAAATGCCGAAATGTTATATTAAAACCAACATTATTCATGTACTATAATTGTTGTTTAATATTTCTTATGAGGTTGCAAGTTACGATGGGGCATGGTTTACTTACAAGAGCGTTAATTACAGAGTCGTCTCCTTCCTGGTCGTTTCCAACGATTATACCTTTTCTCCTGTAGAAAAATAAAAAAATTTATATAATATATAGTTGAATTGAACAAGGTTGTGCTTTATTGACACAAATACCAATATAAAAAAGATGACAGGTTGGTTTACCTGTTTAAGTCGCCAGCAACAGTGCCCTGAAATTCAGTCGGCACTTTTAATTCTACCATCATCACCGGTTCCAATATTACAGGTTTGCATTTTGCGTAACACTGTTTCATCAACTCACAAAATTATCTTTCTACAATTATTAAATTAACATTTGGAATACATAAATAAAGAACATTTTGCAAGAATGGGCATATTTTGAGGAAAAAGAAAGAAAAAGTACTGTGATTGTTTTTTTGTTCACAGTAGCAAAAGTTATGTTGCAGCAAAATACGAGGTGTAACGGTTCTTAAATCTTCGCAGAAAACTACATTAACTAACATATATACGTGAAAATTGGAAGGAAAAAAAGACCTGTCTAAAAGCATATATTGAAGCTAATCTGAAAGCAAGTTCACTAGAATCCACAGCATGAGATGCACCATCTGTCAGAACAACGCGAATATTTTCAACTGGAAACCCAATCAAAGAACCCCTGCACACGTAAAAACATGATGTTATCATAATTTGAACAATAATAAATACAGTTAACAAAACAGAATAATCAATATACCAAAAAAATGCCAGATACTTACGAATTAGCAGCTTCCCTAAAACCCTTCTCAATATGTGGGATAAAATTAGAGGGTATAGCTTGTCCTATCATCAAATTCTCAAATTCAAATTTGGTATCCGATCCTTCTTCCAGTGGTTCCATATACCTGTTAATTAATTGAGCACCCGTTATTTAAAAAGAGAACCAACCAAATAAATAATAATATATAAATTTAGAAATTAAGTGCAGAAAATTGTTACCCGCACACCCTTCCATATTGTCCTTGACCTCCACTTTGTTTTTTGTGTAAATAATCAAATTCTGCACGTTGTGTTATCGTCTCTCTGAAGTTGACACGGGGTTTTCCAACAGTTGCATCAACCTTATATTCCCTCTTAATGCGCTCCACATAAACTTCCAAATGTAACTCTCCCATTCCGGATATGATTGTCTGTGTAAGAAAGCATCTATATGAGTAATGACATAACAAACAATTTAAAGAAAAAAAACATAAAATAATGTTATATATAAAAATTACCTGACCACTCTCAGGATCTAAGCCAACACGGAATGTAGGATCCTCTCTTTGAAACCGATTTAAAGCTTTTGAGAACTAAATATGAAAATAGAAAACATTAAAAACTTGAATAATAAAAAATTAAGCACCCTTGGTGTTAACGTGATAGAATTGCATACTTGTTTTCCAGAATCTTTTGAAACTGGTGAAACTGCTAATGAAACAACGGGTTCTGGGACATTCATAGAAGTCATGGTGTATTTAACAGATCCATCTGTAAAAGTATCTCCTGATGCACAATCTAAACCAAATACTGCTACAATTTGGCCCGCATGAGCTTCTTGAATGTCCTAAGTATTGACATAAGAAAGAAGACATGAATCAGAAAGATAATTATGATTATATTTAAAAAAAGGACTGACTTGAAATAATCTATACCTCCATGGAATCTGAATGCATCCGACCTAGTTTAGATACCTGTGACAAATTTTATGTGGAATGATGAAGCAACAAAAAAATAAACATAATTTAAATAACACGGCACTTTAAGATTTTAAACTCACTTTAATTTTCTTCCCCGTGTTGATATTTGTTATAAAATCACCTTTCCTAAGTACACCTTCATAGACTCTTCATTAGAATGAAATGATATTAGTCGTTTCAGTAATAAACGAACATATAACTTGACCAGATGGCATTTAAATGAGCGCATACCTTAAATACGTCAACTGACCAAATTGGCGTTCTTCAAGTTTAAAAGCCAGTGCAACCATATGTCCAGCTGGCGTTCCAGACAACTTAACCTGTCAGTACTCCAATTGATGCCCAAGTTTAGTTGCATATTAAGGCTATTGAATATAACATATACAAGAAGGAATGTAAAGTAAAAGTTCTTTCATATTACTGGGTACCTTTTCTTCTTTGTTTGACTGATCAAGGGCAAAATTGTCAACTTCAAGTGGACAAGGCAAATAAGAAAGAACACCATCAAGAAGCGGTTGCACTCCCTACATAGAAAAACAGAAAGGAAAAAAAGATGACAATGATACGTTACATGCCTTTTTAAAATACAATTTCAAGACATGAAACTTGAAATCCATAATAGATATAAAAAAATTTCAGCAGTTGATTATTAAGTCAACAGATAATTCATATTCACTTTAGGTAAATCACACATGGCGAGCTACTTTAATACTTTTACATGGTGAAAATATAATTAAAAAAAGATGTACATTCAACAGACAAAATACAAAGCAAAGCAAAGCATAACTACCTTGTTCTTGAATGCACTACCCATAAATACTGGTATAAATTTCCTTGCTATAGTTGCCCTACGAATAGCAGCCTGTTCAATAATAAACCATATAATTATGACAATAATATTATGTGAAACCTTTTTGTCCAAAGAAACTAAATTTCCTAATTAGTGTGTATCATATGGTTACAACAACATTAATCAATGATAAATGAGATTTTCAAGTAAATTTCTTGTCAAGCTAAAATTTTATTAAACCAGATTGAACTGTCACGAGTAAAACCAAATCTGAACCATACAATTAATAAGTAAACCTATCAGAACCGCCACCTTTAATCCAGCGTACCTCAAGATCAGCAGATGATATAGGCTCATCACTGAGGAATAATTCAGCAAGTTGATCATCGACATCGGAGACTGTCTCAATTAATTCTCGTCGCTTTTCTGAAACCATTGCTTGCATGTCAGCCGGAATATCTTCAGTTACAACCTTTTCACTGCCAAAAGTAAAACAAAATAATAAAAAATAGCAAAGTTTTTGTTACATTTTTGCAAAACCTAGCAAATGTCATCTTCCGTATAATATATAGTTTTGTCACTAGATATAAGATTAAAAAACAAACCCGCTAGAACCCTGAAAAGAATACGCCTTTAGTTGCACAAGGTCCACAAGACCCTGAAAATCCTCTTCCAATCCAATTGGAATTTGCACTGCGGCGCTATGATGTCGAAGCTTTTTCCTTGCCTTAAAAGAATATGAATTTTTTTTTAAAATAACATACAAACATCATCATATGATACACGTTTATACCAAGAAAACATGTCTGAATCAACTTGAGAAGCATTAGCCATCGTAGCATGATAGAAATGATGTCAGGATGATGCGAGACTATACCTGATTAAGAACCCGCCATGGATCTGCCCCCATTCGATCAAGTTTGTTAATAAAAGCAATCCTAGGAACCTCATATCTTCTCATTTGTCTATCAACAGTAATCGATTGACTTTGCACACCACCAACACTACAGAGAACAAGGATTGCACCATCAAGTACACGCAACGCCCTCTCAACTTCAATTGTGAAGTCCACGTGACCAGGAGTATCAATGATATTAATCTACACCAATATAAGTTTTTTCTTTTTATTCCAACATTTATTAAGTTATCAAACAAAATAAATGAGAATGATCAACGTTACAAGGCATATAAAAAACATATTAATGGGTATTCGGTAATTACCCAAAATTCATCAACTAACTTTCCCTAGTTAGAGAGAATTCCTCCAGTATTTTCAGATTAATGTAATTTTACTTGTAACATACTAACATGGAAATGTAACTGTATCAACATGATCCAACATCAGACTCTTAATTTTAAAAAGATGTGAAGCGAAAGCTCCCCTAGTACGTGAGGCGTCTGATATTAATAAAATACTTACAAATTAACTGTAGCTAACATTTACTACCAATTAATCTTTAAACACCATAAAACAATATAATAAAAGAAATATATATGGTTAATACTATAAAGAAACTCCATCTACAACTAAAGCAGCTTAAGAAAACAAAATATTTTCTTATTGCTATGTACAACAAAAAAAAATATGTATAACCTAAGAAGCTCACTTCTATGTATAAAAAAAACTTACAACCTAAGAAACATTATGTGCAACCTAGAATCCTGGTTATATTTACAGCCTAAAAAACTATATTTACAACCAAAGAAGCTTCAAACCCAGTACAACATCTGCCAAAATCTCTAACTCTCTCTCTCTCTCTCTCTCTATAGTCTATACATATATGTGTGTGCGCTTATCTCTTCTCTT
Organism: Ambrosia x helenae; assembly: GCA_030844895.1. Lineage (NCBI taxonomy): Eukaryota > Viridiplantae > Streptophyta > Magnoliopsida > Asterales > Asteraceae > Ambrosia > Ambrosia x helenae. Next base: position 19,068 of record JAUTDX010003917.1, on the reverse strand, counting down.
TTAGTTTTTAAAGTGAACGAGAGAGTGTCAACTCTCTCTCTCTCTCTCTCTCCAACTCTCATAAACCTCTCAGATTAAAATCTGCCAAAATCACCCCTCTCTCTCTCTCTCTCTCTCTCTATTCTCTTCAAAAGTAAACCAAAGTAAGAGCAATGGTCGCTTATTGCGATTGGAAACGCTCGTAATTTTTATCCTAGACACGAAGTTAATCAGTAAAAGATATTGTATATTGTGATTATGAATAAGAGATTACAAGGATATAAATAGAGAACATAATTACACACTAATACCCTCTAATATATAAACATGTCTAACTCTAAACAATACTTATAATACTTGTCTAATATCCCCCCTCAAGCTAAGCATGGGAAACAAGCTGTAGCTTGTCTCGTAATGTCACGAATCTGTCAGTAGATAATGGCTTTGTAAAAACATCGGCAATCTGATCGCGTGTAGAGATAAACTGAACCGAGAGTCTTCCTTGAGCAACCTTCTCCCGCACAAAATGAAAATCAATCTCAACATGTTTCATACGAGCATGGAAAATCGGATTTGCAGACAAGTACGTAGCCCCCAGATTGTCACACCATAATATCGGAACAGATTTCACAGGTACACGAAGTTCTCGCAATAGAGATTCAAGCCAAGTAAGTTCAGCTACTGCGTCAGCTAAGGCTTTATATTCAGATTCAGTTGATGACCGAGAGACAGTCTTTTGTTTCCGGGCTGACCAAGAGACAAGATTAGAGCCAAGATATATAGCAAAGCCCCCCGTGGATCGACGGTCATCAGGACATCCAGCCCAGTCCGCATCGGAATACGCATGCAAGGTAGAACCAGATGCCTTTTTGAAGAGAAGACCATGATTCAATGTGCCTTGCAAGTATCGAAGGATCCGCTTGACAGCAGACCAGTGGTTTTCTGTGGGAGAATGCATAAATTGACAAACCTTGTTGACAGAGAAAGCAATGTCGGGCGAGTTAAGGTGAGATACTGAAGGGCCCCAACGACTTGTCGATACCGAACCGGGTTATCAAAACTTGGGCTGTCACCAAGCGTTAAGGGGGCCGATGTTGAGCATGGAGAGGAGACCGGTTTAGACTGCAAAAGGCCAGCTTTGGTCAAAATTTCCAATATGTACTTTTTCTGAGAGAGGATCACATCAGAACCATTTGATTTGACTTCAATACCCAAGAAATAAGCAAGAGGACCCATATCTTGAAGCGCAAACGTAGAGCTTAAGCTTTTAACAACATGGTCAATGGCCGAGTCATTGTTGCCTGTTAAAATAATATCATCAACATAAACGAGCATGTATAAAAAGGTGCCTGCAGAGGAGTAAATAAAAAGAGAGGGATCAGTTGTAGATCCTCTAAAACCCAAAGAATGCAGAGCCGTGGACAAGCGTTGAAACCATGCTCTAGGGGCTTGTTTCAAACCATATAAGGATTTGTGAAGTAGGCATAAATGATCTGGTCTAGCAGGATCCACAAAGCCTGGTGGTTGTTTCAGATAGACAGTCTCCTTCAAATCACCATGTAAAAAGGCATTCTGCACATCTAACTGGCGAAGATGCCACCCGCGGGAAACCGCCAGAGAGATAACAACTCGAATCGTGGTTGGTTTGACAACCGGACTAAAGGTTTCATGATAATCGACACCAGCCTGTTGATTGAAACCTTTTGCAACTAACCGTGCCTTGTACCTTTTAATAGCCCCATGTTGGTCCCGTTTGAGTTTGTAAACCCATTTACAGTCAACTACATTAGCCCGTGAGACAGGTGGCACCAAGGTCCACGTACCATTTTTCATTAAAGCCTTGTATTCCTCATACATGGCTTGTTGCCATTGAGGATCCTTGTTAGCAACAGTGAAAGTAGGTGGTTCGGTAATACTTGGTTCAGTGGTGGTGTGAAAGGCAGATGGGTCATAGCGTTTGGTTTTGGGAGGGTTCTGTCGAAGGTGGGCTGGTCTAGTGGAGGTAGTCGATGGGTTAGAAGCTGATGTGGTAGGTGGGTTGGCGGCAGATGAGGTGCTGGATTGGGCCGGTTGTGTTGTTGGAGAGGTGGGAGTGGGCTGAAGTGGGTCGGAAGACATGGGGTTAGGAGATTGGGCTGGTTGTGGGTCAGGAGAGGTAGGTACAGGCTGTGATGATGTAGTTGTGGGTGTAGGCTGATTAGGATGGACTGTTTGTGGGTCATGGAAGATGGTGTCTGTCGGTGTGTGGTCACAAGTATTTGGTTGGTTTGAGGATGTGGGTTCGGGTGAGGCAGGTTGGTTAGGGTAGCAACAAGAAATGGGAAAGGAAGAGATATATGGATCTGATTGGGATTGTGTAGGTGGAGAGGACGACTGGTGAAGAAAAGGAAAAAATTGTTCATGAAAACGAACATGCCGTGCAATGTATAGTCGATTTGTTTTGAGATCAAGACACCGATAACCATGATGAGCTGGACTGTAACCAAGAAAGAGACACGGTAAGGAGCGAAAATCCATTTTGTGAGGATTGTAAGGACGAAGGTGAGGAAAACATTGACAACCAAAAACTCGTAAAAAAGAATAGTCAGGTCTTCGGTTAAAAATATGTTCAAAAGGTGAGATTTTGGAAGCAACTCTAGATGACATTCTGTTAATGAGGTAAACGGCAGTGTCAAAGGCAAAATTCCAAAAACGTTTAGGAACACCTGACTGAGCAAGAAGAGTAAGACCCGTTTCCACCACATGTCTGTGGCGTCTCTCAACAAAACCGTTTTGTTCACTAGTGTGAGGACATGAGAGACGATGGATAATGCCCAAGGACGATAGAAAAGGAGAAAGGGTCGGAATTCCCCTCCCCAATCGGTTTGAATAGATTTAAGCTTGGTGTTAAATTGTCTTTCAACCATAGCATGAAAGGTTTTAAAGGTAGCACAAACATCAGATTTCTGTTTTAACGGAAAAACCCACATATAACGTGTAAAGTGATCAACACATAATAAAAAATATGAATCACCATTAAAAGATTTAACAGGAGCAGGACCCCAAACATCACAAAAGATTAAATCCAAAACATTAGTACTAGAAAATGCTGAAGATAATAAATGCAGTTTTGAGGATTTCCCCATGTGACAAGAAGTACAAGAGGGACTCAAACTTTTATTGCTAACTGGAAGAGAAAAATTAAATAACATAGACTTCAAAAGATCTGGATGCGGATGTCCAAGTCTTCGATGCCATGTGTCAGAAGAAGCACGAACAGCAGAAAAAGCAACATTGTGAACGGGACGAGGAAGCGGAAGGCGAAGAGAATAAAGCCCGTTGTCACTTGGACCCGTGAGGAGGGTTTTCCGTGTAAACGTGTCCTTCACAGCAAAAAAAGTAGAGTGAAATTCAAAGAACACATTATTATCATGACAAAATTTTTGAACAGAAAGGAGGTTGCGTTTTAGTTGTGGTACATGAAGGATGTTTGAAAGGATAAAGGTTTTGTGTGGGGAATAAATTTTGGTTGAACCAATGTGTAAAATAGGGAGACTTTCACCATTACCAACATAAAGTGAATCCTTACCAAAATATGGTTCTGAGTGATCAAGGCTTTGTTGATCCATGGCGGAGTGTCCATTGCAACCAGTGTCTGGAAGCCAGTTAGTTGATGCCTGGGAACGATAATCAGCATAGTTTGCAGACGGTGGTGGATTTCTCATTGTACTAGGATCCCTGTTAGGACACTGAGATGGAATATGTCCAATTCCACACCTGTTACAAGTACCAAAAACAGTGTTTTGATTAGATGCCCATGAAAATTGACTTCTATTACCACCATTAGAGTTGTTGAAGTTGTTGTTATTGTAGGTGCGAGAATTGGTGCGCCCTCCACGTCCACGATTGTAAGAGGCACGTCCACGGCTCCGAGAGGCATAGTGGGCTTGAGGCTGCTGAGAGGAGGGCTGTGAAGATGAGGATTGTGGCTGAACCTGCAGTCCGAGTTGGGACATAATTTGCTGAAGAGCATGAACTGTGTCTGGAGGTAAAGGAGAGGCGGCTGGTGTAGGTGCTGAAGGGGCTGCAGCTGTAAACGCCTGCACAGAGGCTGATTGGGGCCGCTTGATCATGTACTCGTGATCGGAGAGGAGGGCATGTAAATCTGAGAAGGCAGTGGGAAGTTGTCGACCCACAATTTGTGACTTAAAACCATCATATTCGTCACGAAGACCAGTAACAACAAGCATAACTAAGTCTTTTTCTTTTAAGGGTTCACCTATGTTGGCTAAGGCATCAGCATATGCACGAGCACGAATGAGATAAGCAGAACTTGTTTCATCAGGTTCCATCTTGATGCGGAGAAGCTGTGATTTAAGGGTGTATTCACGAGAGATCGTATGTGGGGCAAAAGCGCGTTCCAGGCAAGCCATAATTCCCTGGATGTATCACCCTGAACATGTTGGAAAGCACTTTCAGATATGGTAGAGAGGAGGAGCATGCGAACGTGGGCGTCATTAGAAACCCATGTTGCATGGTTCGGGTTGGGTTGGCTGGTTGCCGGTTGATCCTTGTCAGCCGGCGGTACTGTGAGTGTCGGTTCAGGGCATATAATCGTGCCATCAACATAATCAAACAACTTGTTTGTAACAAGAAACGAGTGAATCATGGTTTTCCAGTGACCGTAATTGGTGTTAGATAGGGTGAATCCGAATTTGTGGGAGTTGTGACTCTGCTTTTCGGCTGTGGTGAAAGGAGCAAGGAGGGCCATGGTGATGATGTAAGGTGGCTGAGGGTGATCGAAAAAAAAAAGAGAGAGGTGATCAGAGATTTGTGACGGCTGAAAAGAAAATAGGGTTTGGGACCTTTGGCTCTTGATACCAAGTTAATCAGTAAAAGATATTGTATATTGTGATTATGAATAAGAGATTACAAGGATATAAATAGAGAACATAATTACACACTAATACCCTCTAATATATAAACATGTCTAACTCTAAACAATACTTATAATACTTGTCTAATACACGACATGTGCAAAAAGCGACCTGAACCCAGATAAAAGGCACACTTTAGTCTGCTTTCTGAGATTGCACTACTACACCCTAACTTAAGCATTTTGATCGCCACCTCCAGCGCCTCACGATGCGTTCTTTTTAAAACCAAGATCAGACTTTTACTTCTCATATGCTTGCATCTCCTGTTGAAGCTATAAGAATTAGAAGGCAGCTCAACTACCTAGTCCCACTTACATAACAATTTCTGTACAAGATACAAAACCACTTAAGGTTCCTCAAAATACCAAAAACCAGAACATCTAATTCTTTAACTTTTACTCCCATCATTCATAAAACTGACAAATTCTATACTGTAAGGCTACAAGAATAATGGAAAAATGGAAAAAGGAAAAAGAAAGAAAGCACGTTTGAATGGGTGACCATATAAAACTACTCGTACAACTGTTAAGAAGTGACACACATTAGCTATTTGTAACCAGTTAAACAAGTAACTGAAAAAATGCAAAGAGAACTGTTTAGACAATATAAGGCATTAAATAGAACCACTTAGTTGTTCACATCATAAACAACATATCCATTTTTCCTTCAAACTCATTTAAACTAGCCATGACATATTTCAGCCTTTTCACCTAAATTAATACAGCATGAATCCTAGAAATAATCATTCATCATTTCACCATCTAACTACGCATGGTTTCTTTCTCAGAGAAGAAACACCCAAATTCAAGTAAGTATACTTCATCTAAAAGACAGTGATCGACATTACAAAGCATAAAATAAAATAATAATCAAAGATTAATCAACATTCGCCAATTAACCTTCCCAAGTTAAAGGGAACCATTCCAGTCTTTTTGGATTAGTGTATCAATAAAACTAGTAACTTTAAAACGTAAGCGTATCAACATGATATAGCACCAGACTCTTGGTCTTATAAGGCATGAAGCGAAAGCGCAAGCCTAAAGTAAATAAGGCGTCTTATTAATAAAATACTTGCAAACTATATCTGGGTAACGTTTACTAACATGTTAATCTTTAAACACCAAAAAACAATATAATAAAAAATACACACAACTAATACTATAAAGAAACTCCATGTACAACTAAAGTAGCTTAAGAAAACAAAAAAAAAATCTTAGAGCTACGTAGTACGTACAACAAAAAATGATGTAAAAAGCTTTACGTACAACTTACAAAGCTTTATGTAAAACGTAGAAGCCTGGTTATATTTACAACCTAAGAAGCTATATTTAAAACCAAGGAAGCCTCCCTTCCTCTCTCTCTCTCTCTCTCTCTGCCTCTCTCTCTCTGCCTCTCTCTCTCTGCCTCTCTCTCTCCTCTTTTTTATTTTATAGAATCAGAATCTGCCAAAATCACTCCCTCTCTATTATTATCTTCAAAAGTGAAGTTGCTTATGGTTGCAATTAAAAACAGTCATAACTACTATCCTACACCAACATGTGCAAGACCGCTTTCTAAGATCATGCTGCCACACACCAACTTAAGCATTTTGATCGCCACCTCCATCACCTCACACTGTACTCCTTTTAAAGGATCAGGCTTTTACTTCTCATACATAGTATACTAGTATGTTTGCATCATCTAAACAATTTATATTTCAAATGCTTAGTAGAGTTCTACCTCTCATATGTTCGCATCCCCTAATCCCTATTGATGCTATAAAGCATTAGAAGGCAACTCAATCAGTCAATCCCTAGTACCAAGTACCAACCTATCCCTATATAACAATTTCTACAAGAAGTACCAGATAGACAGATACAAAACCACTTATATTGTAAGGGTACAAAAACAATGCGATACAAGAAAAAAAAGCATACTTAAATTGGTGACTAACAAAAACTTCTCTTTCATCTGTTAAATAATGACACACGTTATACCTATTTGGCTATTTGTAACCCTCTAAACAAATAATTGAAAAAAAAATACAAAGACATTTTCACAAATTATAATTTATAAGACCGTAAATCATACTCCTTAACCGTTCAAATCATGAACAAACAACACATCCATTTTTGCTTCAAAACTCATTAACACTAGTCACAAGCCATGGCATATTCTAGTCTTTTCACCTAAACTCATACACTATAAATGATCATTTCACCATTTAACTCAGTTCTGTGTCAATACTAGTGCCCGCCCATACGAGGTTTATAACTTTATATATAATAAAAACAACCTAAGAGAAGCAAATTATTATATATTATTAATAATGTTGAAAAGTACCTGATAATCTTTCCAAGTGCAATAAGTAGCAGCAGACTGAATAGTAATCCCTTTCTCCCTCTCCAATTCCATAGAATCCATTTTAGCACCAACTCCATCCTTCCCTCTAACCTCATGAATCTCATGGATCCTTCCAGTGTAATACAAAACCCTTTCAGTGAGCGTTGTTTTACCTGAATCAATATGTGCCGATATCCCTATGTTTCTGACCCGATCCATGGACTCCTTCCACCATGGATCCTTTTCGTCCTTTACTCGAAGTGATGGTGCGGCTGAGTAGTGGCGGTGGAGGTTCAGGAGAGTGGTTATTGGTGACGGCGGTGATTGAGGTGATGGATAGATTGATGAACGGAGGGTGTACAGTAGCCGCGTCGTAGAGGATCGGGATCGGACCATGGTGTTAGGGTTTAGATTGTGATAAACCCTACTGGTTTTTGTGACCAAGAAGATGGAAGAGGAAGGCGGCTGGGTTCTAAAAACCTTTACTTACATTTATATTTTTTATTTAAATATTATTGTTTTGTATTTTTATTACGTGATTTTAGATATGGAACTAGTAGTGATTTTGTCTATGGTGTGTAATTTTGTCTATGGTATGTAATTTTGTATGTTACGTGACTTCGCACACTTCGCACGTTTTTTAGACTTTGTATTTGAACAGGTACCTATATATTATATTTATATTTATATAGATTGTTGCCAGGTTGCGTGTTGCGGCGGCAAAGCCTAAGTTGTTTATAGGTGGTGATACGTCATGTGATGTATTAGCTATATGAAAATCTATAAAAAAAATGTTGACGTGGTTACCAAATATCATTTCATACCCCTTCGCTCCATGATACAGTGTATAATCTAATACTAAATAGAAGAACAAGCCTAACCGAAATTAAATTAAGTGAAAAAAATGGGCCCCAAGATTTGGGGGCCCAAAGCATATCATACACATAATACACATACAAATCATACACATATAGATCAACCCACATCATTCGCATACACATCATATACATATATGCATATACACATAGATGATGATTTTGCAGGTATTTAGCTCTACTGGAACGATGTTGGCTCAAGTCCGGTGACAAGCAGATTTTGCAGGTATTTAGCTCTACTGGAACGATGACGTAGATGATGATTAGATTGTGAAGTTTTACTTGAAGTTGCAGAAGGCTTTGTCGAAGAAGACGATCTTTTCGACAACCAACATGATTATGAGACCTGATCATAAACATCCAGGTATAAAATCGTAGCAAGGTACCAAAATACCTTCATTTCAAGATATAACATGGCGGCCATTATATTATCAGAAGGGCAAACACGTTGTGGTGACGATGTTATGAGGCGAGCTGTTGATGGTGGTGATGAACGGTGATGGTCGATGATTGCGAGATGGTAGAGAGAGAAAGAGAAAAAGAGAGAGGGGCACTTTGGTTATGTTGTTATGTTGCTTAATGAAAAGAAGCAAAAAATGAGGTGAACTTTGAGGTCCTTCTTGAAATCTGTATAAACTGGTGGGGACTAGATTGTAGAGCACTAGAGCCTTATATTTCTTAGGGGCTGTTTGGTAAGTGCTGAATCAATAAGTGCTGAACCAGTAAGAGGTCTGAATGGTTAAGAGGTTCTGAACCGGTAAGTGTTGAATCAGTAAAGTGTTGTTTGGTTACACCTCTGAATAACTGTATGAAATTACTATTTTACCCCTCACCTTATTTTTTATAAAAATAAAAAAATTCACTAAAAATCAAACACACATACACCTATAGTCAAGAATCTTTCTTTTTACTAAAAATCCACATACTCACACAACACACGACAGTCAAGAATCTTTCTATTTTACTATTTCTTTGACTCACACATCTCACTCATAACTCACACACACACCTACCTACTCTCTCTGTTTCATCTTGTCTCTTTTTCTTAAACCCACACACACACTTGACACAACATAGTTGAATGATACAGAGGGAGAGGAGATGGCGGCGCGAGAAGGATGAGAGGGAGAGGAGATGGCGGCGCCGATGGGAGGATGAGAGGGAGGAGGAAGGCGGCAGAAGGTGGTGACGAGAGGGGTGGGGCGGCGATGGGAGGAAGAGAGGGAGGAGAGGTAGAGTGAGGAAGATTGATGGGTTTTAGTTTTTTACAGCAGGAAGAGAACGCAAAGGGCTTGCGAGTCTTTTTTTTCATTCAGCAAGCTCCTATAACTGAATGATTCAGACTGAATTGAATCATTAAGAGGTTGGATTTTTTGTAACCAAACACGCCTAACCTCTGACCGATTCAGAGGTAGGCTCTGAATGAATCATTCAGATGTTAAACAAACAGCCCCTTACAAAGTTTTCCACCGTGACATCATCCCAATAAGACACGGAAACCCAGTAGTCATGAGTTGTGTATTTGAATCACAACTTTAAAAACATAATGGGTATTGGGTTTATTTTATTTGTTATTGTTGATTACATTTAAAACATAAAAAAAAAAGAAATAATCCAATGGGTATATCTTACACACGCAGGTATGCGCTATACCCGACGAATAATAGGACATGTATGGTATGGTATGAGATTTTACTACCGGGAATGAGTATAGGATTAGCCATACCCGACCCGCCACCATCGAGTTGGAAACATCGCCCCATCTTCATTAACATGTATGTACCTTGCTTTTCTTTTAGATATTTGTGATGTGATTAAGGTTTTAAATGGTTGTTTCTAGGTTTGTTGCGTAGGTTTCGAATTTTGTGTAATGCCATTTCTTTACCATAATTGTATACATAAGTCCATGAATGCTGTTTGTCGATACAACTTTTTAACCCTCTCACTTTACTTTTGTAAATATTATTATACATATATATATGGTAAACTTGCAAAAAAGTATCTAACGAAGATGGTAAGCACCATCGATGGATTTAATGGATGCAAGGAGATCACTGAGGGTGTTTGAGCACCTAACAGTCGCCTCTGACGATGGCGGCTAGGATTCCTCAAAGTTCTAATCAATATGCAGCGACTTATCCAACTACACCCCCCGCAACACGGGGGTTAACTACTAGTTCAATACTAATTTTCTCATATAATATATTCATGCTTAACCAAAATAAAAAGACCATGATAACTACCACTTACGATTAACGTACTAGTTTAAAACAAAAGAAACAAATTAACGACCAATTAACTAGAAATCTAGAAATAAAACTCCCTTCCGACAATCTAGAAATAAACTCACTTGCGACAATCACATCTCAGGAACCCCAATTGCTCTAAAAAAGTCCTCTGTTACCCAACACTTTCCTTGTATTCCCCATTTAATGCCCCATGAATTTCTTAATTCGACCCCAATGTGGTATGACTTAGCAGATGACACATATATGCCCGTTATGACCACCGCATGCCAACCGGGGTCTTCACCTTCCTTCAAGGGCTTCGTTCTCTTAAATGGATGCTTCGGAGTCGCTTTTTTCACAGCCTTATATGGGAAATTATATATCTGGCATGTGCCGATAATAGGGTATTTCGGCCCTTCGTTGGAAAAGTTGTGTTCTAAGGCTTTCCTAATTTGTGACTTGCCCTTATAATAGGTTATGTCTTTAATCCCATATTTATTAACTCCCTCTAGTGGTTCTGGATTAATCTCACGGATTTTAAGAAACGGTTGGTCTTCTTGGGTGTAAAGCCCACCTCCTATTCCACAAAGGTGATTCTTAAGACGAAGTACGTTAAGACACTGGCTGTTTAAAATTTGTTGAGGTGAGAATACAATGTTCTTGTACAACTGTGGATTCCAAGCATGGTAAAGCATTGTGGCAAAGTGTGCCCCTGCATATGAAACACAAAACGAAGTATGCTCCTGATCCCAAACTTCAGGGAAAAGGTTACCTGTTGAAATTTTCTGCTTAAAAGGTATTGTTATCCGCTTCTTAGAGGGTCCCCTGCAATATAACTGAATTGAATAAGTTAAAGGTCAGAAGCTATATTATATTATATTCAATATATTTTCTACATTAATTTAGTAACTATTAATCAACGCATTTTAATTTGCATTCTTGTAGAGGTGTCAGGTTGATAACGGGTTAAAATGGGTAATTTAAAAAATGTGAATCTACAAGGGCCAGGTCACAGCTAAACCTTTTTTTCCTGCATCTTTCTTATATTATAAATACTTAATGACATAAACTGATAAACAATGTTCTAAAACTTATAATGTTAAAAATAATAATCTAAAATTCTTAATAAAGTGTGGTTTATTTTAAGCTTCGGGATCCGCTTGACCAGACCACCCAATGTGACCTTAAACCTGTTCCCCTTTAAGCTAAGCCTTAAACTTTGTGCCTTTGGCAATGTTTAAGACTATAAGCTTATGGTGTTCTTTAATAATCATGTATCTTAGATTCAGGTGATGCCCTCTTATATATATTCCTTTTTAATTAACATTAATCAGCTAAATATGACGTGGTCAATCTGTTTATGATGATCTTACAAATTACAACACTGGGTCCTACGTATTTGGAATCAGACAATGTGGCTCCTGGACCTAATTCTATTCACATGGGTACTCAGGAAGTGATAGTCTAATTAAATTGGCTGACAAGTTATGGGCTATTGGCGTAAACGCTTAAAAGCCTTAAACACTTAGGAATTTCCTCTTCCAGATCACAATTCACAAGTACGTAAGTATGTATGCATGAATACCTTGACATATAAGACTGGGTGTAATGACTCGCCAAAAGGGCGTGAAAGGGGGCATTTGGCGCCCCATTAACCTAGGAACACCGCCCCCTACCAAGCCAAATGGGCGCTAACCATCACCACGCGAAATATTTCGCGCAGGTGAAAACTTGGATGGTCCAATGGGGGAGTGCCACTTCATTTTTATTTTTTTTCTTTTTTTAATTCAAATGTGTAGGACGAATTTAGCAAAAAAAAAAACAGAAGGACCTAGATGTAAAAGGTTTGGGTTTTGGACTGAAGTGACAAAAGTGACCAAACCTTAGGGACGATTTTGACTATTAACTCTAAAATATACAAAAAGTTCTATAATAGTGAAGATTCAATGCAATTTCTAAACTTGAAAGCTCTAAAGGTCAAAAAAATTCTAAACTAGATCACAACTCTAGATAAAACTTGCTCAATTCGGTATTGTGGAAACTTATATTGTAGAGAAGATAAAATATTTTGCATTAAATAATAATAATAAAAAATAATAAATTGGTATTTTGTATGCCCAGAGAGCTGAAGCGATGGTCTGGGTACCAGAAGCATAATTAAATGGCCTAGCTTAGAAAATGCGCCTAGGCTTATGAAGTGATGGCTTTTAATAACTATGATATAAATATGTAGAAAATTACCTCTATTGCCTTTTCGTCCGGTGCGTCTGGGCTACCTGAAGAAGCGCAGTTCCAAATATACTCAAATATATAAGAGAAAAGAATTCTACAAGTGTTTTGTCGAAAGCAGAATGTGTCTTCTTAAAGGAAGCAATGCAATATGCGGTTGTACCATGTGCAGCGTGGGTTGTACCCATGTCATTATTCATGCCTTGGTCACTTGTGCCTTGATGTAGAGCTATGCAACATTAACTTATACATCCTTTTTTTAAGATGACTTTTAACCCCTTTTCATCACCAAAACAAATACCTATGTTTGGGTAAGTAATTTTATGTGATAAGCATAAAGATTCGAAACAATAAATGGAGTCTTAGAGGAGGTTTGTGATCAGATCTGGAGTAAATAAAATGGAAGAAGTGGATGTAAATAGATCTGGAGGTTTATGATCAAAATTTATGTTTAAAACTTATGTAAGTATAGATCTAAGAGCGTAAAAAAACCCATGTATTTATCTCGAATGGATGTAGATCTGAAAGATTAGAGTAAAGAAGAACAAAGATGTGATTGTTGTCGGGTCCCACGAATGGCGCCAATGAAGAAGCGCGAATCCAAATATACTCAAATATATAAGAGAAAAGAAGAGATTTCCATTGATATTGATATAAGTTACAATGATTACAAGGAGTACAAATATAATCTTAAGAACTTGGATCGTTTTCGACTAGATATGGAGAATCACACATTGTTCTTCTTCTTCTTGCTTAGATCTGCATCTTTTTGTGAGAGTGGAGGTGGCGGCTCTTTGTGTGAGCATCCTCTAAAATGAGAGGTTAGCATCCCTTAAATAGGAACTTCATGCCCATCATTATGGGCTTCAAACCTAATGGGCCAGGCCTAGTTGAATCTGCTCTCACTAGTTCTTTTTTCCAAACTTCTTGAATTTAAGAAAAAATTGGGATTCTTCTTTTTGACGGCAGAATATGGATTGCAACGTTGAGAGGAATTGCCCTAACGCTACACGGTGTAGGGGGAGGGGCGTGGAAGGTGACGTGGAGCCCTTTCATGCCGCCATCACCACACCGTATGTGGCGTGGGGTAGGTTGGGGAAAGATTTCTACAGGCGTGGGCAAAAAGTGATGGTGAGGTGGATGGTTGTGATTGGTTCTTGGATTATGGATGATTTTTTATTGGTTGTTTGACTTTTTTTTATTTTTTATTGGTTTGACTTTTTTTTAAAAAACCTATCCACGCCTTCACCACCCCATGGTTTTTTGAGGGTTGTAGCGAAGTTGGCGTGACTGCTAAATATCATTTCATACTCCTTCACTCCATGACTACAGTGTGTAGTCTAATGCTAAGTAGAAGAACAAGCCTAACCGAAATTAAATTAAGAGAAAAAAAATGGGGCCTAAAGCATATCATACACATAATACACATACAGATCAATCCACATCATTCGTATACACATCATATACATATACATATTATTAATTAATACTATATTTAGCAAATTCAAGTTGTGAGTGTGAATGCATTATTGCAATTTGTACAAGAGCATTATGCATTCCACTAAGTGGTGTACAAGACTCTTAAGCATCTTTCAACAACTCATGTCACCACATTTTGCCATGTTACTATTATCTTTACACCTCACCTATCAAAACTCAATTCTCTCTCAATAACCAGACTCTCTCGCTTCTCCTATGGTTCTTCTGATTCTCTCTATATCAAATCTGGATGCTTAATACGTACTTTTCTGGTAGACACCTCAACTTTCATCTCAAATCCTCTCAGTTAAATCTATTGACACTCTGCCATTAGTTTCTGTTGTCAAGCTTCGTCGTTTCAATCTTTGGTGTATCCTACGAAACCCGAGGTGATCGAGATTGCTCCTCTGTTGGTTGATCAGATTTCAAATGTAAAGGCGAAAGGGGAACAAGAGGAGGTATACATATTGGATTGTGAATGCTGTGTTTTTTATTTCTTATTGGTAAATAATATGTGTATGTTTGAAGTTAAGAATGTTGATTTGTTTTTTAATGTGAAAGTCTAACATGCAAAACTGGTATGAGACTGATTTTGTGATTATGGTTGGATGGTTTAGGTTCATTATTATGGTTTAATTTCCTAGATTCTATGATAACCTTTGAAGCTGATGCAACTAAATGCTATACACTTAGGGATTTGATTGTATGTAAACATCTTTAAGATATTATTTTTATGGTATAATTTGTTGTTTATATTATCAATCATTCTTTTTAGAGCATAAAATGCTTTTCTATTATTGTAATCTTATCCGTTTTGGTATATTTTAATTAATTTGCGTGTGCATGAAAATAATAACCAATTTGAGTAGCCCATGTTGGGTTAATCTTGATAGTTCGGGTTGTTTACGGGTCACAGATCAACGGGTCACGGGTAGCGAGCCAGGAGCTGGATTCGGGTCAATAAGAAAATGGGTTATCCTAGTTAGTTTGATGGGTCTGTTGAAGATTTGGTCTTTGTTTTTAGCGAGCTTCAAGGGATTGAGTGATGGAAGATGTTGACCGAATTCATTGGCAAATGTGGACGTTAGCATGCTTCTAAAAAAGGAGGATTAGTTGAACCTTTTATTTGTGTTTATTTTATTATAAATAGGGTACAGTAGTAGTTCATAAAATGCACCCCAACTCTTGTAATTTCTTTGAAGTTTAATAATACAAAAAGAGTTCCAAAAGTGTGTTTTGAGTGTGTGTATTTTTGGGCCTGAACCAACAGCCCATAACCAAGAAAAAAGTTTTAAATCGCTAATATTACTCAATTTGGTTATTATAATTTGCGTTTAGGTCTAGATCATGTATGTGAATTCATATGCAGCTTAAGGTAAGAGATCTTATATATTTTGTGTTGTGTGTTTTTTTAATTGATATAATTGTTTTGCTATTGACTTATTCTTTGTCATGGGCTACTCAAATTGGCTCAATTTGTACGTTTAAATCTCTGTAGGCCACATGTTTGTCTTTGATTTTTGTGGCAACTTAAGGTAAGAGATCTTCCTTATATACATTTTCTATTATACGTGTTTTTTTTTGCATAAAGCAAGCAACCTAAAGAGGTTAACATGCATTTTCAAGAAGGCTCAAAATTTGTCTACTCTTTTTAGTCAACAGTTTGATTAGCATTTTATGCTCATGGATCATATGTTTACGTGTAGTAATGGAGCAAGGGAAAGCAAATGGAGAAGATTTTAAACACATAATCATCAACAATATTTGTATCCATCACCTGTTTGTGCTCTCAAATTGATAGTTCGTTAGTGAGCTTATTATGTTGGTATCCAAAACATTGTTGTGTAGAAAAACATGATCCGCGGCAACGCGCGGACACAAATACTAGTATACATACACACATCAATTTTATACTCCCTCCGTCCCAATTTAAATGTTTTACTTTCCTTTTTTGTTTGTCCCAAATTAAATGTCCATTTCCAAAAATAGAAATGTATTTTCCAATTTTGCTCATAAAAGACAAAACACAATCACAACTTTTGAGGATATTATTGTCATTTTACCACAAACAAACAAAAGATTTCTTAAAATGTGTGTTTTTTTAACTAGGACATTTAAATTGGGCCGGATGGAGTTTTTTTTTATTCGAATTCTTAAATCACAAAGATTTGACTTTTTTATTATATATTCAATTAACATTTTTGAAAAGACACTTATGAATCCATCAAAATTCATGATAGAAAATTATAAAAACTTAAAATATTATCCTAAAATTAAAGTCAGATGCACTTCCGTATTCGTAGCTAGCTTCAAATTTTCTACAAGGTTGGTAACATGGTTACAATGGAAGGGTCAGCAAAAACGTGGCATACAAAAAATATAACGATTATAGAAGTCAACAATAACCTTTGAAAAAACTAGAATAAAATAATAAATCGAAACCAAAAGACATTATGAAACAACAATAAATATAACAAGTCGAATTAGACTTTCTTAAAGGCAAACTTCATTAATGAATTTACACAAATTGACTTATAAAATGGACTTATTCTTAGATCTATACTTGTATCATAAAAACCTAAAGACTTAGGGGCTGTTTGGTTGATTAAGTGCTGAATCATTAATATGTCTGAATGGTTAAGAGATTCTTAATGATTAAGTGCTGAATGATTCAGCTATGCACTAAGTCTGAATGATTCATCTCTTAATCATTCAATTCAGAGCCTTTTAGGTTGAAACAAATAGTCTGAATGCTGAACCATTCAGAGTTGAATGGTTCAGAGCCTTATTAAGAGACTACCAAACAGGCCCTTAGTATTTTGACAAAAACATAAATCTTCGGGAAAACCACCATTTTAGCCTTTGAACAACATTTTTTTTTTTACCAAAATAGCCACCTCCTATCTCTTGGGAGAGTCGGTTCACGATTTCCAAGGCGTCTCAAGCATCTCCCGAGAGGTTTCAGCAATGGGCTAATATTTACGCGACACGTGTCGTGGAGTTTCTCTCTATCTTTTTTTTTTTGTCTTTTGTCTTTCTCTTTTTCTCTGTTTATATTTTCCATAAAAATTACCTTTTGTCAAAACCAACATAGATTCGTTCGTACCCCGTTTCTTTCTTTGACCCTTTCTAACCAATCATACAATACAACACAACACAAACCCATTTCCAATTCTACATTAATCTTTATTATCTCTTTTCTTTAAATTCTGTGTGTTGGTGACGAGTGGTGCTGGTTATATCGACAACCGTACTGTATTACAGTTATTATTAGAAGGTTACTAGACAGTGGTCGGCAAAGGAACACCAGGGTCGGGGTGTGACTGTGGTGGTTCATTTTCAACAGATCCCGTCGTCATCGTGGTGGTGGTGGTGCCGGAGAAAGAAACCGAACAGGTGGTCGGGATGGGTGTCGGAGACGTCACGCCGGTAGAGGAGGAGATAGAAAGAAGGAGAGACGTCTCTGTGACGTATGCCGGTCTTTGGCGTCTCTGGTGTCGTCTCCCACCTCCCCGGAGAAGTCTCAGCGGCGTAGAGCCGTTTTTGAGACAAGTGGCGTTTGTTTCATTGGGCAGCACCGGTGGTGGCTTCTCTGGAGTCGCTTCCACCTCCTCGGAAACCGGGAACCGACTCTCCAAAGTCGTGGGATGTAGCTAGTTTCGTTAATCTGCTCGGTCAATGGCTAGTTTCGTGGTTTTCCCTAAATCTTCACCATCTTGTTGAAAACCTTTTTTCATTCCTAGCTTTCCACAAACACCAACAAGCCGTCATAACAACCCCTGCAATGCGTATTTGATCGCAACCCCATATCCAACGCTAAAATGCAAATCCAAATGATCTCTAACTGAAAAGGCATAAATAGGAGTAACCCTACACCAAACACTTATATATTGCTAAATAGCCGAAGCGACCAAACAAGAAATGAAAAGGTGTTCTGCCGTCTCAGTTTTCGAATCACACCAAACACATATATGATCTCCACCGTTAATATTCCTCCTACTAAGGGCTCCAAGAGTTGGAATATGGTCTATCTCTACCCCCAAACAAAAGTATTACATCTGTTAAGAACCCATTTATGCTACTTAAGAACGAACCTATTGTTGAAGTCAAACTTACTGATCAACAAGTTCTTCACCGAACCTACAAAAGAGCTCCTAACTCGCCCCGCAACCAGATCAACCTGATAAACCAATCACCCTATCCCACTCAAACAACTCCACCTCATAACTCAGCTGATGACTACAGCGACAACATATCATAAATTCTGCCCCCAACACTGGACTGGTCCTTGATACTACATTTTTGTCTTCCTCCAACCGAACAAATTCAAAAACTGAATTTTAAACGAGCTGTTGTCGGTCTAATCTTGAAGAGTTGATTCCTAAAATAAAGCGCAGTCAAAAGTCATCAAGTCACAGTAAAAAATAGCAGGTAAAAGCATATGAATTAAGGAATGCTTGAATTAGGCAATTTGTTATTGTTTTCCTTCCAAAATAGAGTTGTTTTTTCCTTATAAATAGATAGGTAAAAAAAAATTTAAAATGTACCAAGTTCTTCTTTGATTAAATAAGAAAAGAGTGTGGGAGTGCCCTTAAAATAGTCGCGGTGTTCTTGATCCAATTGTCTAACAGTCGTTTTCGTACCAGTGATCTATCTAGAAACGAATATCGTAACTATCTCCTACTTCACATTTAAACAGAGGATGAAGACTGATCACCGTATTTGAGACCAACTTCACGAATATCGTAACGGTCTCCTATTGACATGAATAACTGACAAATCCTTCTTACCTCCATGATAAGCGTCAACTACTTTCTTCCGCGAATTATTAGGTTCACGCTTATACCGCCAAACCCATTTGGATAATAAGGCAAAATTAACCTGACCCCACCGAACTTTTTTGGCGAAGCAACACGCTGCCAAGCAACCCAATGCATTAAATAGTCAAATTACCTAAAACGATAATAACGAGGAAAATACATAGGGAAAAATCAACTAGACATATTGACCATCATGATTAGCAAAATAGACATTGGATTT
>JAUTDX010003916.1:0-56170 GCA_030844895.1 Ambrosia x helenae | reverse complement strand
TACATTTATAAAATATCTTTTTGAAAGATATTATAATAACTTGATAAAGTCTGAAAAAAGTATCTTAGCATGAAAAAAAATAAAAATGATTTTGAGATGTTGAACTAATAAATTAATGACATTTCTAAAAAAATTATTTTTATTTTTGTTTGGAATAACACAATTTATTGTATAAAGTAAATAATTACTTTAATAAGTTAAAAATATAAGTTTTTTCAAGTTTTCTAAAAACATATTCATATTACTGTTTTAAAATTCTTAAAAATATTTTTTGTGAAATTTTGATATAAAAATGATTAAAAACGAATTTATAATGAATTAATTATGAATAAATAAGTTTAATTAATTAAAAAAATTAATTACCGTTTATAAAAATAAAATTCTGTTTTATAAAGCTTATAAGTTTATAAACTTAAAATAATTTTTACAGAATTTTATAAAATATTTTTCCTAGACTAACCATTAATACACATAATTAACCTTTTAATTTTAATGTTTCAAAATGCCCCTAGATTTTAACGGAGTTAGTTAGATTTTAACAAAGTTAGTCCTAATACCTGACATTGAAACAAATTAAAAGGTTAATACCTTAAGCAAAAACAATAAAACCTTAGTATCTGACATTGAAACTAGGTGTAAACCATAAGGACTAACTGTGTAATTTTTTCAGCAAAAAATTATAAAAAAATAAACGATTTATGCAAAATATGATCGCATACTTATTAACAAACTTCAAAACATTTTTATAGACAACATTTGCTATTTATTATTAACACTGTCATCTTTATCTAATATTAGTATCTTCAGGCCATCTCTACTCTTGTCACTTAGCAACGACATACAACTGCCCATGTGTAAAAACAGGATCTTTCAAATACAGACCTACCCTAAATAAGGTTTGTCCTTGACTCTTATTTATTGTCATTGCGAAACATAAAGTAAGAGGGAATTGTCTTCTCTTAAATATGAAATGAATCTTCTTATCAGATGGGGACAACCTAATTCTTTGGATAAAAGTTCGCATTCCAATGTTACTCCCTGAAATTATTTTAGCTTCTATAACACGGTTTGATATGGCAAGACGATTTGGAATTGTGGCTTTGAAAAGAATTTATGTCCACTTATAGGATCCCTGAAACCATTAGAATAATAAAACAGTAAAATTTGTCAGAAAAAAAAACTCTGGTAAGGAAAAGAAAGACATTTGGCATTATAACTGTATTATCATCAAGAATTTAAGGTAAATATTGTGAATCCGGTTAGGAACCGAACTCGTGGATCGAATACGCGTAAACAACTCGGTTCAGACGGGAGATTCAAACGAGACAGAAATTAACGATAACAACGTCATCACAGATTCGTATTACTACAGAAACGGTTACAGACACTGTCATCAGTAGGATAAACTTCTATCTCGTGGCGGGGGAGGTCGGGCATGACCTCCCCCTTGAGAGCATTCTAAAATAAACTAAAATCACCAAATGAAAACCAACACATGAGATTGCTATTTATAGTCCAATACACATATTCCACCTTCGCCCCTTAGTGATGGTCGATGTGGAAAACTTCCACATTCGCCCCTTGTATAAAGGTCGAACCTGGCTTAGTGTATTGTCCTATATTTTACAAATGCGTCAGATCCTAAAATGCCCTTATGGATCACCACAATCTCATGTAACACAATATAAAGACTCAACCTAGTCTATTCGACAGTGACGTCCACAGAAAGTGCATCAACAAATATATCCAGAAGACCCTGAACTGTTTTGACGGTTTGGACTCATAACCAATAACCTAAAAATCAAGCTAAAACCACGGTGAAAATTCAATACTAAAACCACATGAGAAACTCGTTAGGAGTAAAGATAGCAACGTGGATGGGTTTGAATAATATGTCAAAATCGGAGGTTTTTTATAGGGCAACCTTTTATCTATTTGACCTGTTTCAATGCTTCACAATCGGAATATTGTGTCTCGAACAATTCTGATCGAATAAGTCGGCTTTATTTATATAGTTGAATTATAAAAAATGGAAGGATTGGTAATTTACGTGATTTGGTCAACGATGCTTAAAATTTGCACAATTATTGCAATCATGGTGATGGTTAGCGTTTCATGACAATTGATTAAAGGACAATTCTTTGTAAACATAATATGATAACGTTAATCTGTTAAAGATATTTAAATGAAAGACGTAATATTCTTATTCTTAGTATCACTGAAACGATATTTAGTTAATATAGTCAATGCTGGAGGATTTCATGACAAATGAGTTTTTTAATGTTATGAATGGCCTTTTAGTTAATGTTCTTACTGTAACGTAAAATAATATTTCATTACTAATTTTGTTACTAATTACTAATAAGTGTATTGTAAGACATGAAAAATAAATAAAGTCAAAGAATTGACTTCCATCAAAGTAACAAAAACGTAAAAGATTTTACGTTTATCAGTCAACAATATTAAAATGAAAGTCGTTATATTATTATCTATATATTAATAGAAAGAACACTTTAATAGTGTCTTTCTTTTAATATATATATATTGGCCACTAACTTTTAGGTTAATTTTATTTTCTGCCATTAACTTTTAGGTTAACTTTATTTTCTTCTAATTTGACACCAAACTTAGACCAACAAACTTTTAGCTTTTAGGATTTAAAACTTTGGTCACAAACTTTTAACTTAACTTTATTTTCTTCCAATTTGACCACCAAACTTTTAGCTTTTAGAAGTTCAAACTTTGACCACCCAACTTTTTTAAACTTGCATTGCGCTTTGGCCAAACTTTTAGTTTTTTAGGATTTCAAACTTTTAACATCAAACTTTTAACTTTTAGCTGCGAGTATTTTTTTGAAGCCCACGCGAGAATAACAGTCACTTAATATTATCTTTTATGTCACGAAACTCTCCACGCAACAGGAGTTCCCACAGTGACGGGCGATCATTAACGTCCACCAAACTTTCAATGCAACAGGAGCTCCCGCGGCAAAGCGCGGGTAATTAGAATCCTAGTTGTAATATCATTGAAAATTATTTTGAATATAATATATATTTTAGGAAATTGTTAAATACATTTAAATTATATTTAATATTAAAAGAATAGATTTAAATTATATTTATTAAATACATTTTGTTTACCAAAATTATTGCATGAATCTTTCTCTTATCATTAATTGAGTTTTTTTATAATTTTCAAAATAATTTGAATGTTATTAATGATCGAGGATTTCATAACAAATGATGATTTTTTATATTGATGTTACATTTATTTTTATGTTAATAAATTGTAATAATTATTACTATTAATAGTAATAAATGGATGACAAAAGTTAACTTAACAATTTAAATTATTTACTAATTTATTAATTAATTAAAAATTATTTTGAATATAGTATATATTTTAGTAAACTGTTAATTAGTGACAAAATTAATTTTAGTAAACTTAACCATTGACTTGGGTCCATTTGGAAAACCAATTAGCTTCCTATATAAATAGGTCTCCACTTCTTGTATTGCAAGTTATGAGCACCCCACTTTTTTACAACTAAGTGGAGGAGAGTTTTCTCCTCCAAGCCTAGGCCCCTCTCTACAGTCCCATCCCATCCTCTTTTTCTCCTATGATTACAGATCTGGCCCGGAAAGACAAAGTGCGCTTTCATCCTCATCTTCTCTTGGAGGTTTAAACCTACTCGATCAATTGGGTAAGTTTTTTCCTCTTCAATTAGCGCCATCCGTGAGACCGGCAGCAAACATACTTTGTTCTTCTCTATTCCATTTCAGATCGGTGTTTTCTTTTTGGTGTTTCTTACATCAATATGAGTTTATTTTGTCGATATCTATGTTACGATTAGAGTGTGATTCTGACTTTATAGAAGGTGTAGTGTGATAGAGAATAATCAGAATATGCAGTCTGGTGGAGTGTGATTCTGATTTATAGAAGAAAGATCTTCTAATTTGAGAAGGCATATTATCATGATCTTTGTTGCAACTAAAGGACATACCACTTTAAGCCAAGGATGGCTTTGGACCTGCGGTCCGACCGGTGCAACGTCTCCATGCATCAGACATGGATGGTTGCTTGTGTTGACCGAGGAAAAGGTGATAAGACAAATTCACCTTTTGATCAGTACTTCTCGAGCCTTTGAAGCATTGTAGCTTTCAACCTTTAAGCATAATGTTGTGACATTGTTAATCTATTTTGCTTTTAGGGTACCCACGTCATCAGCTACCAACAACCAAAGCATCATGCCTAGCCACTCATCGTTTCGGTCCAAGCATGGTAAGGAATGCAACTCGGGCAGGTGAGCAAATACTCCTATCTTACACTTATCTCTACTCAACATTCTATCTCCATAATTTATTCTATATAACATGGAGGATCTCCCTTCGATGAGATTATGGTTCGGCATAAAAAGTTGTTCATCCTACCTACCATGTAAGTTCAATATTACTAATACAGCATAGCAACATTGAACTTGGGTGGCTTGCATAGTATGATACCTCTACTAGTGAAGATCATCACGGAGCCAATTATAATCTTCGGATGTGTTCCATGCTCATACGTGAAATGAGTTGCCTTTAAAACCAAAGGTACTACTTCCTACACATATTGAATTATCTACTATCTCTTGTTGACTTACTTTAAATTTGAGTAACACTAACATGATGAGGGGTGCCTCACGGTATATTTGAACGCTATTAGCTATAAGCCATATCCCCAATTGGCTAGACGCCACATGCGTTTGGCTAAGAGTCGCCCCATCACTTGACTACCATGACTCGCCATTGTTAGCTACGTACCAAAACACATATTCATATATTAGCCACATGATAAATTCGGTTTATGCACCATGCTCATGATCGACAGTGCTTTACATATTAAGGTTGGGCACCTCATAATAAAACCATCTATGTTTTGTATATGGGCCATATTATCGATCGGCTATGTTTTCGTCAAAAATTATCTACTAGAAATAGTTTTATATTCCAAAATTAGAAATTGTGAGGTAGAGTGCTAAGAGTGTATAATAAATGTAAAAACTATTTATATTCTGAAAATGCTTAGTCAGGATGCAAAAGAGATAACTAAGTGACAACTATGCTCGGGATAGCAAAGGTATGATTCGGGATGGACAGTTATATCCTCAGGATAGAACTGTTGGCAGATTCAAGGAATGAGCAAATAAAGTAATAAAACACAAAGAACAACACTCGTTCTACGAGGAAAGCCCTTGATCAGTTGTAGATCGCCGGCATAAAACCTCGGGAGGAGACTAGGCCCCCTGCTTGTTTGTTAATATTAATTTGGTAAAAATACAACTTGGATGAATGAGTGGACGAGTGTTCTAAGATTAACAATGATTGTGTAAGTGTTCTAAGCAGCTAAGTGTATGTGTATAGTTCTAGTGATAGCAATGTGTCATATACTCGTCCATCATTCCCTTTTATATAGTACATGTGAATAAATAAAGAATCTCGTAAGATCCGCTGACTTAGTTAAGGTCTTTGAAGACTTTAGATAATCGTTGTGACAGTTTCACCTCAGGTTTATGTTGTACCAGTTGTTTCCTTATCTTTCGCCGATATTTAATGTGTATCGGTTACAACTTTGACTTCATCTTCGACCTTGGACTATGTTTGCATGAGTTACTCTTTAATCCTTGACTTCTTTGACCGAGTATTATAATATAGACGTTGGAGAGTATTTATGTATCCATATTATAACTTAGTTGTACCTACAATCACATATAAGAAAGGTAATTCGTTAGTTCATTCTCAGGATGTGCACATGCTGAAATACTGTTACATCCTGTAGTTAGTCGAGTCCTTCAGCATCCTGAGGATGGTACACTAGGGATGTGAGGTAACATCATCCTGAGGATTTTCACCACCAACAATTGTCCCCAAAAAATATGTTACCGTTATATCTTTCAAGGTAAATATATTTTTTAATCAAAATATCTTATCTGATGACTGATGGGATGTCTTGTCAGGATAACAACGGCTACTTTCACGGTGGTAATTATGTGATGACCGTTGTTTTGGTCAAAAAATTACCTAATAGAAATAATTTTGTATTCCAAATTAGAAATTGTGAGGTAGAGTGCTAAGAGTGTAAATCAAATGTTAAAACCAGTTGTATTCTGAAAATGCTTAGTTAGGATGCAAAAAGAAATAAATAAGTGACAACTATGCTCGGGATGGCTTAGGTATGTTTCGGGATGGACAGTTATATCCTCGGGATGGAACTGTTGTCAAATTCAAGGAAAGAACAAATAAAGTAGTAAAATACAAAGAACACTCGATCTACGAGGAAAGCCCTTGATCAGTTGTAGATCGCCGGCATAAAACCTCGGGAGGAGACTAAGCCCCTGCCTTGTTTGTTAATATAATTTGGTAAAAAGATTACAACTTTGGATGAGTGAACGAACGAGTGTTCTATGATTACAATGATTGTATGTGTGTTTCTAAGCAACTAAGTGTATGTGTTTAGCTATAATGTGAGCAATGTCTCCTATACTCGTCCAACGCTCCCATTTATATAGTACATGAAGTAAATAATGAATCCTGTGAGATCCGCTATGTAGTTAAGCTCCTTTAATGTTGGTAGAAACTGTTTCAGGTGAACGTTAAGTGAGCTTCAACAGAATATAGTCGTTGGATGACAGTCTCCCCTTTATTTGCCTATATTCAATGAGAGACGGTTACGGGTTTGACCTCTTCTTTGGTCTTGAACTTGGTTGGCAAACATATCTTCTTTATTCTTTGATAGTCTTTGACTGATGTTTAACTAATAGTCGTTGAAGAATAGTCGTGACTCCATTCCTGCAATCATATCATGTAAACATAAATTGTTAGTCCATCTTCAGGATGTGCACATGTTGAAGTATAGTTACATCTGAAGTCTGTCTGATCCTTATCCTGAGGATGCTGTATTGGGGATATAAAGTAAAATCATTCTGAGGATTTTCACCCTCAACAACAGTTACACAACATCATCTTCTGCCCTCTATATCTAGTGTTTATCCCTTCCTTTATAATCACACTTGATTTTTTAAGAAGGTAATTTCTTTCTCTTCTTTCTTTCACTTTTCTTTTATACCTGCAAAATATTAGTAATATTCCGAGGATGGCCAAAAGATCTACAAGAGCTTCGGGGAGTGTCAGAACTTCAAGTGACTTCATTCCCCAAAACCTCTTGAGTCATCCTGAACAGGAGATCTGTTCTTTCGATGAAAAGGAGATTCGAGCCCTAAAGAACTCAAAATCTTTCCGAGTTCTGCCGAGTTTCGTCCTTTTGACCCTCATGCAAGATCGGATTTTGCATCTCCTACTTGGCTCTGTTTCCTGTACTTACCATTCCTTCTAGGGTTGAGGTATCCTTTTCCAAAGTTTATCAAAGATTTCTTTGATATGACTGGGATGGCTTATTCCCAAGCCATGCCTGAACTCCGGAAGATTCTGATGGTCTGTAGCAGGCTTGTCGAAGATCATGGTGTCCATCTTCATGTGGGGGACCTGTCTCATGTTTATAAATTGAGGACACACGGTTCTCACCGTTATGTTCTTCAAGTTATAGAAAAGGATCCACCCTTTCTGTTTAATGTGGTAAAATCTAAGAAAAACTGGAAAACGAAGTTTTTCCTTGTAAAAAGAAGCTCTATTCCCCATGGGGATGAGATTCCTCTTTATTGGTTAAAAAGTGGTAAAATAGTTTTTAGTATTTTTACGAAAAAAATTTTAGTTACATCTTGAAGATGCTAACATCCTGAATTTTTTGTTTAACAGGTGCTTCGTTTGCCAAGTTTGCTACTCCTGTAAACAACGCTTTCCTCCGGTGTGAAGTTGTTTACAAGTTACCTGAATCAGAAAGGACCTTTGAAGTGGAAGAAAGTTACACAACCAGTCAAGCCACTAAGATGTCTGGTGAGTATGGTATGTTACATCTTGGGGATGTTTATTATTTTATTTACTAACCCTGTTATTGTCTTATCCTCAGCCAAGAAAACTGCTTCCTTTGACCTGGATGATATCGATAGCATGGATGCCAAGGCAACCAAAGTGACCTCTCCATCTCCTTCAAGCTCCAAGATGGCTACTCCTTCATCCAACCCCCCTAAGTCTAGGACTGCTGCTGCTTCAAAGAAAAGGAAGGGGAGTGCCGCTACTGCCATTGCTCAGGAGATCAACCTTTTGAGGGTTTAAGCTGTAACGATATTTTGAGCAAGATCTCCCAATTCACTCTTCAGGTATGGTCCTATCCTGAGGATAACACTGATATGTTAGTGATAAAAAATCAGGAATACTTACCTTTTCTTTTC
Source organism: Ambrosia x helenae (assembly GCA_030844895.1). NCBI lineage: Eukaryota > Viridiplantae > Streptophyta > Magnoliopsida > Asterales > Asteraceae > Ambrosia > Ambrosia x helenae. The sequence goes on along the minus strand of JAUTDX010003916.1, from coordinate 47,847 downwards.
TTGTTAGGGACATGAATATCTGTCAAAGTCTCTGGATGTTGTTGCCTAAGAACTTCATCAGGCCCAGACCAAGCTTAAGGACGTCCAGAAGATTTCTCATGATAAGGGTAAATATCTTGAAGGCAAGATGGCAGAGACTGAAGCTGAGTTGAAGCGAGTGAAGGCAGAGCATGCTGAGGCCATGTTGGATCAGGAGAAGGAGGCACATGATCACAGTAATGGGCTCATCAAGTCTGCTACTATTTCTGTCTTTCAGGCCAGGGTGAAGATGGCTCTCCAGGCCAAGGATCCCGGTTTTGATCAGAATACCTGGAATGTCGAAGCCTGGAAGGAGAAAATCAAAAGCCTGGGCGGAAAAGAAGTGGTTTATGAGCTGCTCTTGTTGCCCATCCTGAGGATGTGGTCAAAGACCCTGAGGATGCCGAGGTGAAGGCAGCAGAGGCCAAGATTGCTGAGGTGGTGAAGGACCACCCTGTGGGCGATGGAGGATGTGTTGACTAGGCTGGAGCCCACTTTTTTATTTGATCTTTTGTGGTTGTGATGGTAGTCTTAAGGTTGAACAATTTCAGACAATTATAATATGTAATAACTTAGGGTATTGTAAGGTTTGGGGTGGAGGGATCTTGGTTTCAAGACGAAGCCCCAAATCTTTTATTGACCCGGACCGTAGATGTTGACCCCTGGTGGATGGGTCCTGGTTTTGGATGAAGCCAGGGTTGACGTCAAATTTTGACTATGATGCATTAATAATATATGGTAACAATCTTTTGACGCTATCATCCTTGTGTTCTTTATCTCTTTTGATATTCTGCAAACATTAGCAAACACTTAAGATGTAAAGAAATGATCAAAAACAATACCTTTTATATTCCTCTCGTTGTGTAGTTCTTCTGATCTTGTCGTATTTTTCACAAATCTTTGTTATCTTCGGGATGGTCTTTATTATCCTGGGGATGTCTCCAGTTTCTTCTTCATCCTTGGGATGGTCTTGTATCCGAAGGATGTCCCCAGTGTAATATCTTCAAAATAGACTTTAAGTCCACAATCCTTTCTGAGAGAGAATTTAATAATATCCAGTAAAGGAAAACTTTGTTATTATACTGGCGACTTAGGCCTTTGGTTAAACTGGGATCAAACCCCTTTGCAATAACTTGGTGACAAGACCAATATGTAACATCTTGAGAATAACTGGCGACAAGGCCCTTAGGAATAACTGGCGACAAGGCCCTGGTGACTAGACCAAATACGTAAGAGACATTGAAAAATGTCTAAACCTTAAGAGCTTAATGTATATCTCAAAGACAATGAAATTGTCAGCCACTTTTACATGGACTGGTCCACCATCCCGAAAATATACATGAGCAACGTGCGCACCAGGCAAGGGTTGCTAACCCAATGAGAAAGGTGAAACCCTTTAAACCTTAGGAAGGTGTCAGACACCTTAACGGAGGAGAGGGTGGCCAACCCTCTAGTCTTCTAAGCATTCCATCTTCAGGATGGTACTGCAAAATTCTCAGGATGGACTATTTCTAGACCATGTTTAGTGAAAATATAATCGATCGAAATAGATTAAGGATAAGTACTTACATACGGAGATGATTCATCTCTATCAGCCTTCACCTTCATCTCACCTGTGATTCGGACCATCCTTAACTTAGCAGCATCCCTGAGTTCATCCACAGTTTCCAAGTCCTGCAATAGTGCTTCAGAATTGGTAGTTGCATCCTGAAGATGTTTCCTTGCTGTAGGCATGACCATCTCTGTTGGCAGCATTGCTTCTGTTCCAAATACCAAGGAGAAAGGTGTCTGACCAGTTGCATTCTTGGAAGTAGTCCTATCAACCTAAAGTACGAATGGAAGCTCTTCTGCCCATTCCCTTTCTTTTCCCCAAGCTTCTTCTTCAAGTTGTTGACAGTGATTTTGTTTGAAGATTCTGCTTGTCCATTAGCTTGAGGATGGACTGGTGTTCAAGTTACCATCTTGATCCTCCAACTCTCACAAAAGTCAGTTGTTCTTTTGCTAATGAATTGAGAGCCATTGTCACAAATAATTTCAGATGGCACTCCAAATCTTGTTAGGATATTCCTTTTGATGAATGACACCACCTTTTTATCTCTAACTTGCACAAATGCTTCAGCTTCAATCCATTTTGAGAAGTAGTCTGTCATCACTAGCATGAATACCTTTCCTCCAGGAGCTTTGGGTAGCTTTCCTACTATGTCCATTCCCCATTTCATGAAGGGCCATGGTGAAATAATAGGATGTAGTGGTTCAGCAGGCTGGTGAAAGATGTTGTTGTGTCTTTGGCATGGATCACACTTTTGGGAATATAGCATGGCATCCTTCTTCATAGTTGGCCAACAGTATCATGTCCTTAAGGTCTTCGAGTAGAGAGATCTTCCTCCTGTATGATTTTCACAATCTCCTTCGTGGATATCCTTGAGTACTTCGTTTGCTTCGTCTTTGTTGAGACACCTCAAATATGAACCTGCAAGAGATTTTCTATACAAGATATTGTCTATAATTGTAAATTTTGATACCTTCATCCTGAAAGCCTTTGCTTTTTCTCCATCAGGGATGACATCTTCTTGTAGATATTTCACTATGGGAGTCATCCATGATGAATCGTCTTGGGCCTGAGTGGTTAAAAACAGTGATATCCTCGGGATGGACTGTTTTATCCTCAGGATGTTTAGCTACATCCTCGGGATGTGCCTGGTGATGTGTTGGTGAAAACACCTTGTTAATATGTTAGTTTTGTATATATTTTAGTCTTTTATTGTGTACTTTTGGTCGGTCTTAGTTATTTATTAGTGTACATGTGTTTTGTAGGTGTTCGTGAAATATGAGTTTAATACGAAGGAACTTTGGTTAAGTCGCAGACACCCGGTACAAGAGCATGGAGTAATAATACTATATATAAATAATATAATAATAATAATAATAATAATAATAATAATAATAATAATAATAATAATAATAAAAAGAAACATTCAAGAATGGAATTCACGTTTGAAGGCCAAAACAGTTGGGTATTATTATTCTATCCATAGAAGTCAATAAGAAAAGCAATAAAAAAAGGAACAAGGGTTCGACGAGGGGATTTTCATTGGGTTCTTTATTTTTGACGGCTGTTTTCTGTCACACGCACGGACGCACGAGAAAACATGATCGTACGAAGCAAGAAAATAGAGGAAGAGGTGGCAATGGGCAAGATGCTAGGCTAATCTTTTGTAACTTCCTCTAGGCGAATGGTTCAATTAGGTTTTGCACTTTTTCTATTTATTTTCAGTATTGGATTATGTTTTGCTTGTGATGACAAACAATTAAAACATTATTGATGCATTAGTTGAGCAAACAATTGATTTGTGTTTTGAGTCCCTTCTTTACAACTTGTTCGGTTGATGACAAAACTTAGTAGCGGGTTGGGTGACATAAAGAGGGTTGACTTGACGCTTACAATTGGGTAGTTAATAGGGTTTGATGACAAGAACTTGTGCTACCAGTTGATTAACTAATTTCCAGAACTATGTCTATGTGGTTCCCAATCTATAAACTGAAAACTGTGTGAAACCTAGAACCTGAAGTTTAGAGGGAGTTACTTCTTTATTATTATTGTTTTCTATTCAAATAACTTAATCAACTTTTTCAAGCACAACAACATTCTACTTCATAAAATATTATTTTTAATTAATTAGTTTAAGTAATAAAATTGTTATCTAACACTAACCACATACTCATCGTGGTTCGACAACCCTACTCCCTATACTGCAGTCCTTGTAGCTAAGGAGTTGTTTTTAAAATAGTTTTTGATTAGCACTCGACACGCGATCAAATGGCGCCGTTGCCGGGGAGTGCGTGCGCTTAGTGTTTTTAGTTTTAGTTGTCTTTACGTTTTGAAAAAAAAAACCTTAAAAAAATAAAAAATAGTATCTTTTCTTGTTTATTTACTTTTTGTTCTTTATTTAGTTATTTTTCTTTGTTCAGTACTACTCTGGTTTTCTTGTTTCTGTGTGAGCAGGTTACTTTACTTGTATGCACCATACACGAAGATCGGGGAAAACATCACCTTTGATTTTTGATCCAGAGATTGAAAGAACCGCCAGAATACACCGATCCCTTCACCACCCTAATCACACCATGAGTATTCACAGCCATCACAGCATCCCTGAGGATGCACCTCCTCAAAATCCACCACCACCTATTCCACCCATTCCACCAGTACCACAAAACCCACCACCAGTACCACAATTCCAACCTGCCCGAAACACCCGACCAGTCATACCACAGCAGCAGCAAAACCTTGAAAACCAACAGCTGCATCGCATCCCTCAACAGTTTGATGAGGAGAGTTTTCACAGTACATGGCAGACTGAATGGGACAGAGAATCTGAGCATGAGGAGTATGACGCCAGATATGCCGACGTCAGGTATGATGATTTTGCTCAGGATGGGTTCGACTTGCATCCTAGGCGTCCAATCCCACGTAATCAGGTACGTCACTTTAATCAAGGGAATCGGGTTGGGAGGCAAAGGGTAAATAACCAGGCACCAAGAGGTGTGCCACGATTTGATGCGGGTGATATGGGGGATGATTTAGAGTTTGTAGATGGTGTCCCACAACTTGTTCAGAGGGCACCAGCTAGGGGTGGGGTAGATAGTCACTTTAGGCCAGTCATTATGCCTAATTCATCAGCTGTAGTGACACCCGTAGGTAGGAATGGTAGAGCTTTTGAGGTTAAACCCCATTATTTAGGCCACCTACCTGAGTTTTATGGTAAGAGATCAGAGGAGCCCTACTTACATATTGCAGCTTTTGAGTCTATTTGTAACACTGTAGGAAGGGCTGGGTTTACTAAGGATCAGGTTATGCTTATGTTGTTTCAATTCACTTTGAAGGATAGGGCTAGGCAGTGGTTTGCAACCCTGACCCCAGGTAGCATTTTTACTTGGCAAGAAATGCAACAGGTGTTTTTAGAAGAGTATTACACTATGAGTAAGACTTCCGAGGCTAGAGAAGCAATTAGAGCCTTTGAGCAGAATTCAGGTGAGACATTTCATGAGGCCTTTACTAGATTTAAGGAGTTGCTTAGGAAGTGCCCACATCATGGCATTGAGACTTGGGAGCTTATTAAAGCATTTTATGATGGATTATTGCCTGATGAGGTTAGGGATCTAACAGCTATTAGCAGTGGTACTTTTTTCACTAACACAGTAGCTATAGATTGGGGGTACTTAGAGAGGATGAGTGCAACTTCTAAGAGACAAGCACAGTCTAGTAGGAAATCTAGATCATCTTCTGTTAGGGCTGTTGATTATGAAGCTGAAGAGAGGATAGAAAAACTTAAGCAGCAGAATTTGATCTTAGAAAAACAGGTAGCCCAATTGAGAGTAGGAAAAAGTGATGAGGTGAAGGTAGGTAGTGCTTTTAATGTTTGTACTGAATGTAATGAATTAGGTCATATTGCAGCTGAATGTGCAGGTGAACAGGTAAATCAAGTCTATGGAGAAAGAAAACAATATGACATGAATTCAAATACATATCATCCTGGACTGCGCAATCACCCCAATTTCAGGTTTGGTAACCCGAATAACCAATTAAATCCTAATTTTTCTAATTCTCATGTGCAGGGTGAAAATCAGCAGCAACAGCACTGGAACCAGCAGCACGACACATCAAGTGAAAGCAGCAATCAGCTACATGTGATTCTGGAAGCTATCAAGGCAGTGCAAGAGGATGTTAAGGGATTTAGGAAGGATAATGAGGTGCGAGACAAGACTGTGGAAGCCTTGTCAAAACAGGTAAGCCAGCTAGCTGCTCAGATGTCAGGGAGAGACCCAGGTAAACTCCCTAGTGATACTGCACTAAATCCTGCTCACCAGTCTTCCTCCAGAAGTCTGCACATCAACGCGGTAAGTATTTTCCCCACCTCTGAAATAGGTAGTGTAGACAGTACTCCACCAAAGTTTGTTGAGGGAATGGTGGAGGAGTGTAACACTGAATCTGAGTCTGAACCTGAACAAGAAAAATTTTTCAAATTAAATCTTGAGAGTAAAAACGTGAAGAGTGGGTCTAATGAGGCTAAGTATGGGGGTGAGAAGGTGAAAAAGGTACCCTTTCCTATGGCTTTAGTAGATCCTGCTAAGAGAAAAGATTTAATTAAACGGGACCCACCAAAGGATGAGAAGTGGGAAAATTTTAAAACTGTCAAAATCAATTTACCGTTAATTAATAAAATTGAAGAATGTCCAGATCAGTTTCAGTGTCTGAAAGAATTGAGTGCCCAAAAACGACGGCATAAACTTCCTAAACAGTTAGATTTAAGTGCCAGTGTGAATGCCGTGTTGTTGGGTACCCTTCCCCAAAACTCCAAGACCAGGAGCGCCTATTATTGTTATACAAGTTGGTGATTTTCAAGTGGATAGAGCGCTTCTGGATTTAGGAGCTAGTGTGAGTATTCTACCAGGGAGTTTATATGATCGGTATGATTTTGGTCCATTACAGAAAACCAACACAACTGTGGTGTTGGCCGATCAAACTCCTTCGTGTCCTAGGGGGATTGTAAGGGATGTGATTGTTAAGGTTGGAGAGTTTTATTACACGGTAGATTTTTTAGTGCTTGATTGTGTTAAAAACACACAACCAACTGTCATTCTGGGTAGACCGTTCCTAGCTACTGCTAAAGCCATTATTAATTGTGCTGAGGGGACGGTAAAGATGAGGTTTGGGGATAGGAAGATGAGTCTTAAAGTGTTCTCTAATACTGCTAATCATAAAACCATAGTTATCAAAAGCCATCGCTTTGACCGCCTAGGCGACCAATTTCCTAGAAGCCACCAGATCTCGCTTTTCCCTCCTAGATAAAAAAAGCCACGGTCTGATTTTTAAAACCTAATCACTGGCTTATATAATCGACTAATACTTACCAATTTATAGAGATATATCTAAATCTCAATCAAATCGTTTTGTTTTTAAATATATTTTTATAACACTTATAGATATTGAATTATTTTTCAATATATAAACACCTCAACTCATTCATTTACCATCAACTGATTTTGTCTACTACATAGTTACCAAAGGCTAAATCAGTCGGTTTATATTTATTTTATTTTATAAGATGATTGTTATTTGTAATGATTTGGTGATTTTTTTATTTTTTATTTGCGCTTTTGGCCCGCGCTTTTTTTGCGCTTCTCGCCTAGGCCACAGGCGGAGCCTAAGCGCCTTGAGTGCGCCTCACGCCTTTGATAACTATGCATAAAACTGACAAAAGTGGATCTCCTGTAAAAGAGAATGGAACGAAAAGACAGAATGTTTTGTGATTGACAGGATGGAACTAGTGAGCAAGAATAACACCAAGAGAAAACGAAAGAGAAGGAAGAATAAGGTCAAGAAGCCACCTGAACCAGATGGTGAGAAGGAGAATTTGGCATTGCTGGGGCTAATAAGGAGAACTGAGGATGAGTTACCTGGGTGTAGGAGGATCACACACTTAGAGGTGTGGGGACACAAACATCCCACTAGACCACCATAAGTAGATGTGTCAGGTATGTTTACTTGTAGAGTCTGTATAGTTGTGTAGAGTATTAAAGGTATATTTTTTTATTTTATTTTTAGAGTTTGAGTCTGTTTTTGTTTTTCTGGGAATGCTTGGAGTTTAACTGTGCAATCAGATAACCTCGCCTGTACTCAATCTCCATTCAGGCGGGATAGATTTGTACACCATTGGTGTATAAGGCATCCTAGAATTTTATGTTTTTATTTTTCTTTTGAGTCTTAGTTTCAGGTTTGTTTATCGGCCCGCGAAAGAAATGCTATACGGCTCGATTGGGAGGAATTGCACGGACTCATACGCGTATTGCTTATCCAGGGGAGTCTGTTCCTTTTACTGTTGTATTTTATTTTTATTTCTGCTTTATTTTATTCCTAGCTCACATTGAGGACAATGTGTCGTTCAAGTGTGGGGGTGGGGAAATTTCATTTTTATTTATTTTTGAGTCTTAAAAAAAAATTTAAAGAAATTCAAAAAAAAAAAATTGAAAATGTCTTGAAAATTGTTCCTAAAAAGCATTCTAATCAGGCATGAAACAGCTCTTTCAGTACATACCAGTTGTTTCTTGATTGTTTTGGCGGTAGATCCTTAGTCATGGTCTAATTTGTGGAAAAGTAATATGAACCGTTTTCAGCAGGTGTTTTGAAGAAAAAAAAAGATATTAGAATTGCCTGACTAGGTTTAACAAGCTACTGGTAATAAATACATGCACACGTCGGTAACCCATTTCCACACTTTGGTGAGATCTTGAGCCTACTAGATAATAGATTAATTCATATATATTTTCATTTGTTGAGTGTAGGCCAGATGTTTCTCTGTTGCAGAACTTGTGTGATTTGATACATGCCGAGGTTGTAGACTAGATATTCACATAGATGATAAAGGCAATTTAGGTTTCCCCTTTTCTTTTGATACCCATTTATTTGTTATGTGTTGACCCGTTTACCTAAAATCACCCTTAGTAACCCATGTTGAGCCTATACCCTTTCATTTGATTAAACCTATTACCCAAATTGACCTGTTTACCTTTGTGTAATAAATTGATGACATCCATTGTGTTTATGTTTTGTTTAAGTGATTGAGTTATGTTTAAGTTGTGAGAAAAAAAAAGAAAAAAATATATATATGAAAAAAGAAAAGAAAAAAAAAGAGAAAAAGAAAAGAAAAAAAATAGAAGTATGTGTTATGGGTCAAATATGCCCAAAGTTATGTGTAATTGTGACTTGTGAATAAGGATTGTCATTCAAGTTGTTTCACCATTTTATTTTAGCCACTTGTTAGCCAAATATTTTCTACCTTTACCCGAAGCCCAAAACCCGTAAGTCCTTTAGATATGTGCATTGTCTACAGTTGAGGTGTGATTGTTATACAAGCCTATGATAACAGAGTTACATGTTTGGTTTTGAGTGAATGATACTAGCGCATTACATGCTAGTCCAGATATTATACCGAGTGGAGTGAAAAATTGTGAGGGGTGTGTTGCATGAAAATAAAAACCGGAAGCATGTTAGATTTGGTCGGGTTAATTCTGTTTTTTAAAATGGAAATTAATTTGACTTGCTGAATTAACACATCTAATACTGATCTGTAAATGGGGTATGACTTTGGAACTTAGCTAATGTAAAATGGAGCGACTGAGGTGCTAGTCTGTGATAATGTCTTGAGCAGAGTATAGATATAATTTTTTCGAGACGAAAAAAGATAAGTGTGGGGGTGTGATGTGTTGGTGAAAACACCTTGTTAATATGTTAGTTTTGTATATATTTTAGTCTTTTATTGTGTACTTTTGGTCGGTCTTAGTTATTTATTAGTGTACATGTGTTTTGTAGGTGTTCGTGAAATATGAGTTTAATACGAAGGAACTTTGGTTAAGTCGCAGACACCCGGTACAAGAGCATGGAGTAATAATACTATATATAAATAATATAATAATAATAATAATAATAATAATAATAATAATAATAATAATAATAATAATAATAAAAAGAAACATTCAAGAATGGAATTCACGTTTGAAGGCCCAAAACAGTTGGGTATTATTATTCTATCCATAGAAGTCAATAAGAAAAGCAATAAAAAAGGAACAAGGTTCGACGAGGGGATTTTCATTGGGTTCTTTATTTTTGACGGCTGTTTTCTGTCACACGCACGGACGCACGAGAAAACATGATCGTACGAAGCAAGAAATAGAGGAAGAGGTGGCAATGGGGCAAGATGCTAGGCTAAATCTTTTGTAACTTCCTCTAGGCGAATGGTTCAATTAGGTTTTGCACTTTTTCTATTTATTTTCAGTATTGGATTATGTTTTGCTTGTGATGACAAACAATTAAAACATTATTGATGCATTAGTTGAGCAAACAATTGATTTGTGTTTTGAGTCCCTTCTTTACAACTTGTTCGGTTGATGACAAAACTTAGTAGCGGGTTGGGTGACATAAAGAGGGTTGACTTGACGCTTACAATTGGGTAGTTAATAGGGTTTGATGACAAGAACTTGTGCTACCAGTTGATTAACTAATTTCCAGAACTATGTCTATGTGGTTCCCAATCTATAAACTGAAAACTGTGTGAAACCTAGAACCTGAAGTTTAGAGGGAGTTACTTCTTTATTATTATTGTTTTCTATTCAAATAACTTAATCAACTTTTTCAAGCACAACAACATTCTACTTCATAAAATATTATTTTTAATTAATTAGTTTAAGTAATAAAATGTTATCTAACACTAACCACATACTCATCGTGGTTCGACAACCCTACTCCCTATACTGCAGTCCTTGTAGCTAAGGAGTTGTTTTTAAAATAGTTTTTGATTAGCACTCGACACGCGATCACCTGGCTATCCTCAGAATGCCATTCTTCAATTGATGGTTTCAGGATGTGGATGATGGGGAATCTTGGATCCTTCTGGTAAATTTAAAGAGGATCCCATATTTGCTATGGCATCAGCTTCAGCATTTTCTTCCCTAGGTACCTGTGTTAGTGAAAATTCTACAAAAGAAGTAGCTAAATTTTTAACAATTTCGAGATAAACAACTAACTTTTGTCCTTTACTTCATATGATCCATTGAAATGGTTAGTAATCAACAAAGAATCAACAAAGACTTCAATATTTAACAATATGCATGTCTCTAGCAAGTTGTAAACCAACAATGAGAGCTTCATATTCTGCCTCATTATTGGTTGTTTGAAATGCACATCTAATAGCATGGGGTATCTTGTCCTTTTGTGGCGATTTTAGTAGTATTCCTAGACCTATGCCTCTTGCATTCGAAGCACCATCAGTGTATAGAGTCCATTTTTCTAAATCTTCATTTAATTGTTGAACTTCAGACTCTACTTCACTCAGGATGTCGCTACTGAAATCAGCCACAAAGTCTACTAGAGCCTGTGATTTGATTGCATTTCTAGGCTCATATTCCAAGTCAAAAGCACTTAATTTAACTGACCATTTTGCCATTCTTCCAGACATTTCAGGTTTTCTAAGTACATTCTTAACGGGATAATTAGTTTGAACATATATTTTATGTGTTTCAAAATAGTTCCTTAACTTGGTAGAAGCCATTAATAAAGCTAAGATAAGTTTTTCGAGATGTGAATACCTGGTTTCAGCATCCAGTAGAGTTTTACTTACATAATAGACAGGATGCTGTTGCCCTTCGAAGTCCTTTTACCAAGACAACACTTATTGCATTCCTAGAAACTGCAAGATATAGCTTGAGAGGTTCTCCATCCTCAGGTTTCATCAATAATGGAGCTGCTACAAGATAATCTTTCAACTTCTTCATGTCTCTGTCCCCAGTCAAATTTGTTATTCTTCTTCAGGATGTCGTAGAACTCCTTGCATTTCTCTGAGGATTTTGAGATGAATCTATTCAGGGCTGCTATCTGCCAGTTAACCTTTATATATTGTTCAGGGCTAGCTTCTATCCCTCTTTTTGTTACTAAGTATCCAAGAAACTTTCCAGCTCCAACTCCAAAGTGGCATTTTGCTGGATTTAATTTCATATTGTAGGCATCTAGGATGTCAAAGGCTTCTTTGAGATCCTGAAGATGATTCTCTACTTTCTTGGATTTCACTACCATGTCGTCAATGTAGACCTCCATCGTGTCCCCAATCTTTTACTTGAACATCATGTTCACTAGCCTTTGATAGGTAGTGTTTTGGTCAAAAATTACCTAGTAGAAATAATTTTGTATTCCAAATTAGAAATTGTGAGGTAGAGTGCTAAGAATGTAAACTTATTATTAAAACTAGTTATATTTGAAAATGTTTGATCATGATGCAAAAAAGAGTAAATTAGTGACAACTATGCTCGGGATGGAACTGTTTGTAATGAATGAATAAATGAATAAAGCACAAAGAACAACACTCGATATACGAGGAAAGCCCTTGAATCAATAGTAGATCGCCGGCATAAAACCTCGGGAGGAGACTAGGCCCCTGCCTTGTTTGTAATATTAATTAGGTAAAAAAGTACAATTTTGGATGAGTATGTGGACGAGTGTACTAAGATTACAATGATTATGTGAGTGTTTCTAAGTGTTAGTGTGCAGCTATAGTGTAAGCAAGGTGTATGTAAGTGTCCTATACTCGTCCAATACTCCCATTTATATAGTACATGAGAATAACTAATGAATCCTGTGAGATCCGCTAAGTAGTTAAAGTCTTTAGATGACCGTTGTGGCAGTTTCAACTCTGCTTGATGTAGTCCCAGCTGTTTCCATATCTTTCGCCTGTATTTAATGAGCATCGGTTACAACTTTGACCTCATCTTCGTCTTTGGACTATGGCTTCGTATGAGTTACACTTTGACTTCTTCTCTTAAGGGCTATAATATAGACGTTGTCAGGCATTAATCCATATTATAGCTTAGTTGTACCTGCATTTACGAATAAGAAAGATATTCTGTTAGTCCATTCTCAGGATGCACATATGTTGGAATTCTGTTACATCCTGAAGTCAGTTGAATCCTTTTTGCATCCCGAGGATGCAATATCAGGGATGTGAGGTAAAATCATGTTGAGGATTTTCACCCACAACAGGTAGCACCTACATTTTTTTTTAGTCCGAATGGCATGGCTATATAACAATATATACCTAATGGTGTCATGAATGTTGTATCCTCCTGATCATCTGGTTCCATCTGTATCTGTTGGAATCCTGGTGATGCATCCATGAACGTTAGCATCTCGTGGCCTGCTGTAGCATCCACCATCGAATCTATGTGTGGTAATGGGAATGGATCCTTAGGACAGGCCTTGTTAAGGTCTATATAGTCCACACACACTCTCCATTTTCCATTTTTCTTTTGAACCACCACTACATTCGCCAGCCATCTTGGGAATTTTACTTCCCTTATCATCTTGGATTTTAGCAGCCTGTGTCTACTTCTTCCTGTATGGTGATATTTCTTTCTGGAGCAAACATTCTTCTTTTCTGCTGAATGGGCTTGAAACTCTTATCAATCCCAAGTTTGTGGGTAATGACATCTTTAGAGATTGTCAGTCATATCTTCATGCTTCCATGCAAAAGTAGACATCCTGCATTTAAGAAATGAGATTAGTGATTGTTCAATATCATGTGGGTATTCTTACCGATTTGCACGTGATATCCTTGTTATTTTCGTCGAGGCAGACGGCTTTTACATCCTGGTCAGGATGTGCTTTAACATCCTGAGGATGGCACTGTGCATCTTGCTATAATTGCTATGCTTGTCGGGTGAGCCTTCATTGATGTAGTATAACAATCTTTAGCTTCCTGCTGATCGCTGTAGACTTTCACAACTCCCCAAGGTGTGGGTAGCTTCACACACTGGTGATATGTGAAGGTACTGCCTTCATGTCATGTACCAGGGTTCCCAGGATGACATTATAGTAGGATAGGGATCTATCACACAGAGAATCTCTGGATAGATTCACTCCTTCTACATATACTGGCAGCTTAATGTCACCCACTGTGCTCTTAGTTTCCCCATGAAGCCCACCAGGACTGATGATCTGGAAACTATTTCGGATTCCGGGATGTTCATTCTTTTGAGGGCTTCAAGCTGGATGATATTCACTGAACTTCCTCCATCTACAAGAATACTACGACAAAGTGGTTAGCAATATGTAAAGTAATAACTAAACCGTCATGATGAGGGTCAAGAATGTTCTCTCGGTCTTCTTCCTCAAAGCTAATCACTTTAGAGGTTGTCAGGATGGTCGTCTTCGTAGGTCTTTCTCCTTTTTCTGACTTTTTTTCCCTCGCGTGCCTTTTAGCAGCTGAATACGAGGTTCCACAAATGTCTGGTCCACCTGAAATAAAGTTAATAATACCAGCATCCTTAGGTGGGGATGCTGCTCTTTCTGGGATGTTAGTGCCATCCTGAGCCCTTGATTTCTTTTTGCCCAGGAGATCTTTAAGGTGACCTTTGCTCAAAAGATATGCTATCTCCTTCCTTAAGGCAATACAATCTTCAGTGGTGTGACCGAAATCTTCGTGGAAGGCACAACATTTTGATTTGTCCTTGTATCCTGTCTTGTTATCTTTCTTTGTCCATCTTGCTTTGTCCCCTAGATCCTTCATGGCATACATCAATCCTGTTACATCCACAGAAAAACAGTAAATTGATAATTTAGGACAATCATCCTCATCGTCACCCTCTACCACATTGACCTTTTTATTATCAGGTCTAGCATATGGTTTATGCTTGTATGGTTCGTATGTGGGAGTGGACTTTCGATTAGGATGGTTATATTTTGAGGATGACTCTATCCTCTCTTGTATCTTCTTATCATCCTCAAGTCGGATGAATCTCAAAGCTCTGTTCCTGATTTCATCCAAGTTCCTACAAGGATTCGTCACCAACTCTTGGTAGAATGGTGAATCTCTTTGCAGCCCCATCTTGAATGCCTGCACTGCTGTTATGACATCCAGGTTCGGGATGTCAAGTGCTTCCTTTCCAAACCTAGTAATATATTCTCTTAGCGATTCCCCCTGTGGTTGAGTCACCCTGTATAGATCACTTGTCAAACGTTCGAACATTCGACTACAAGAAAATTGATTATTAAACATGTTAATTAAATGTGCAAAAGAAGTAATAGAATAGGGAGGAACACTTAGGAGCCATTTCTAGGCTGGACCAGTGAGAGTTGAACCAAATCTCTTGCATAAGCATGCTTCTTTTAGATTGGCAGGGATTGGATTTATTTCCATCCTTTCCCTATATTGAGCCACATGCTCCTCAGGATCTGTAGATCCATCATAGAGCTTCATGCTTGGAGTTTGAAACCGCTTTGGGATCTCTGCATCATATATCGGGGGTGCAAATCTTGACACCCAATGGCATGCTGAGGATACCTCGGGGATAGGTTGCACTATCCCTGGCACACTCGATACCATGTCTTTGATCTTCTGTAGCTCCCTTGCTAGATGAGGACTTATTCCTGTATCCTGCAAAGAAGCAACATCATTAGCAGTAAAAGTACTGGAACTTAAATTGTTACCGTTATTGTTATATCCTTGGGATGGCCCAGGTCTATATCCTAGATCCCTATTGGTTGCCATCCTGGGTGCAGTAGTCGTTTCTGGAGCAGAGAACCCAGTGCTCATGGGGATAAAATCTCCTTGCTGAACACCTCCACAGATGCCAGAATTGAAATCCAACACCCTTGGCTGCAATGGTGTCCCCATGTCTTTAGTTGGTCTCTTCGAGGATGTCTTGAGGGATTGTATCTCTCTCATTATCATCCTGTTGGTCTCATGCTGTTGATGCATTTGATCCTTCACCATTGAAAACATGGAAAAGAGCACATCATTTGATACGAAAACAGGAGGAGAAGATCCAGATGTTCCCATTGCTTGTCTAGGTGGAATTTGGAAAGTAGCACTCTTTGAGAATGCAGGTGGGGGTGGTAATGCAGTATTTCTGGTAGAGGTTGAAGATGGCATGGATGAGGAAACAGTTTTCTGGGAAGAAGACATAGATGTCAAGTTTTTGTAAAGTAAGCTGTTCTTGGAAAAAAGTTTTTAACAAAGATTTTTGTTCAAAATAGCACCACTTGCCCCATGGTGGGCACCAAATTGTTTTGGTAAAAAATTACCTAGTAGAAATAATTTTGTATTCCAAATTAGAAATTGTGAGGTAGGGTTCTAAGAGTGTAAATCAAGTGTTAAAACTAGTTATATTCTGAAAATGGTTAATCGGGATGCAAAAGAGATAAATAAGTGACAACTATGCTCAGGATGGTAAAGGTATGATTCGGGATGGACAGTTATATCCTCGGGATGGAACTGTTGGCAAATTCAAGGAATGAGCAAATAACGTAATAAAACACAAAGAACAACACTCGATCTACGAGGAAAGCCCTTGATCAGTTGTAGATCGCCGGCATAAAACCTCGGGAGGAGACTAGGCCCCTGCCTTACTTGTTAATATTAATTTGGTAAAAAAGATTACAACTTTGGATAAATGAGTGGACGAGTGTTCTAAGATTACAATGATAGTGTGAGTGTTCTAAGTAGCTAAGTGTATGTGTATAGCTCTAGTGATAGCAATGTGTCCTATACTCGTCCATCATTCCCATTTATATAGTACATGTGAATAAATAAAGAATCCCATAAGATCCGCTAACTTAGTTAAGATCTTTGAAGTCTTCAGATGAACATTGTGGCAGTTTCATCTCAGGTTTATGTTGTTCCAGCTGTTTCCTTATCTTTCGCCGATATTTAATGTGGCTCGGTTACAACTTTGACTTCATCTTCGATCTTGGACTTTGGCTTGTATGAGTTACTCATTGATCCTTGACTTCTTTGACCGAGTGTTATAATATAGACGTTGGAGAGTATTTATGTATCCATATTATAACTTAGTTGTACATGCAATCACTTATAAGAATGGTAATTCGTTAGTTCATACTCAGGATGTGCACATGTTGAAATACTGTTACATTCTGGAGTCAGTCGAGTCCTTAAGCATCTTGAGGATGGTACACTAGGGATGTGAGGTAAAATCATCCTGAGGATTTTCACCACCAACACTTTCACATTCACCATTGGCAATCTTCTCCTTCGTATGATGTCTTTAATTTATAGAGAAGTATTGATCCCAAGTTGATGAATAAACAATTGTTTATTCATCAACTTGTTGTTTTGCAGGTTGAGAAGGGATAGAAAGTCGTTTCATGATTGATTTGGATAAGGGTGCATGCATTTAACTGTCCCACTTGTCAAGATTCCAGATTTCTTCCAGAAATCTGAAGTCCGAATCTGGGATTTGGTCAAGAAGTCAATATAAGAGTTTTTGTCCTAGAAATTTGGTTCCTTTGTCCCAGATTTCAGTCTTCTTTCCCAGATTTCATCAGAAAGGAGTTGTTTTTGTCTTTTATTGTCTTTTTCTTCAAAGAGATCATCTTGTTGTATTTTTCTTGATTTTTATCTCTTCTTTTTGGAACTTCTCTTGGATGTTCTTCACTTTGTTAAGTCTTGGTTCCTAGCTTTAGTTTTCTTCAACACTTCATGTCTTCTCATTTTGGTTCTAACAATTCCCCCCTAAGTGTTGTAAGTAAATTAATGCCTATTTAGACAATTACATTTGAAAGACAAAACAAGCATTTTAAAGTTATGAAAGAGAAATGTAGTGTCAATTACAATCAGAGTAGAATAAAATTAAAAGTTAAAATTTTTTATATCTAAACAAACTTTTTCAACAACTTCAAAGGATCTTCTTGTCATGATCGTTAAGCATCTTATTCTATGGGATAACCCTTGTGCAAGTAAACAACATAGACTTGAGTAAGTCTCTTGATTCTATCCAGTTGTCAATCAGCTTATCTATTCTTTGCTTTCTATCTATAGTCGCCATCAATTCCAGTTTGTCTTGCTCTGATTCCATGAACGTCTTCAAATATCTCAGAGTCTGATTTGAATATTTGCTGATCTCAGCTACTCTGAACATTTTCCTCTTCTGGATATTATCCCTATAAATAATTCCTTTTTCCGGTGTTACTACAATCATACCAGATCTGGGCTTTTTGACTTCTTCTGGGATATCTTGATTGGGAGTAGTTAGATTGATCTTTTGCAGCATGCTGGGATAGTTAACGGCAAGATCAAAGTTATTTCTAGCATTTCTCATAAATTGCTTTTTGGCTGCATTGGCAATTGCATCTAGTGCTCTTCTGACTTGGATACTTGTAGACTTATCATCCATGAATTTATTTCTCATCATTATTAAATGTAAGTCTTCCAAATCTCCATCTGTGATCTTTATGCACACCATGTCATCTCTTTCAATCTTATACTCATCATAACTATGTGTGGTTATCCCATTTGTCATGCTTATGACTTGCAAAAAACCTCTTGGTTGGATTTTCCAGTTGTTCCACAGGTAATGCAGTTGGATCATACTTTGTTCTTTTGGTGAGATTGAATCTGGAATGCGGGCTTAGTATTCCTATTTATTCATTTTCTTCTCTATCGATTTCTCTACAGTGTGATTCAGGAAATACATATTCTCTAGGCTTTAACTTGATTATCTGTCTAGTGACTTCAGGCTCCACCTTCCATTGAGATGTTGAAGTTTCCATCACGGCATCAGAGGTTACAACCATCATCTTCTTTTTGGCTTCCTCTGCTATATCAACCCCTGAGGCTTCCATTATCATTTCAGTGAAAGTTCTCTTCCTTGTGGCATCCTGTTCAAGTTGATAAAGTGCCATTTTGTTGCCTTCATCGGGTTGTGGTGAGACTTTCGTTTGTTGATCTTGAATAGTCACAGCACCCCTAACAGCTGTTTAGACATCAGATGTTGTAAACTCTGCTACTTGAGATATGTCTTGTTGTTCAGTAGTGGGAGAGGGCTTTTTGGTTGGTTCTGTGAATTTCTTAACTGCTCCTTGCACCATATCTAAGTCCTGCTTTGTTTGATCAAGGGTTGCGTCCCCCTTTTGTTTCACCTAATCCGAATTTTTCTTTATTTCTTCAGTTGTTGATTCCCATTTTGTTGTCTGCTGATTGATCTGAACTTTCATCTGTTCATTTTCTTTTGATGTCTCCTTCAGTTCCCTTGACAAGTTATTGATGCTGTCTTGAATCTTGTTGTTGTTGTTTGTCTTCGATTCCTCTGCTTGTTCTTTTACTAGCTTGAGAATGTCTTTGAGTTTATCAATGGTATTCTTCTCAAGCTCTGATAGTCTGCTGGTTTTCTGGTTCACAGACTCTGATAATTTTTGGATGTCAGAGTTTTGTGACTACCGATTCTTCAGTATGGATTCCATCTTTTCTTTCAGTTCTTTCTCCTTTTCTGCTTCTTTTCTCTCTAAACTATCATGCAAGCTTTTAAGAGAAGCCTGAATAGATTCAGCAAAGATCTGAATTTCAGATTTTGCTGTGGTCATGACTTTGGGTAAATTTGGAACAACAGATGTTCCATCTAACTGACCAGAAGCAAACACATCTTCTCCTGTTTTGAATGAAGGGATCACAATATCAGTGGATGGTGTGACACTCCTTTTATTACTAGAGTTTTGCAACATATGAAAAGCTGGATTTTCCTCACATCCTTGGACATTCCCATAGGTTTCTCCTCCATGAGTTGTTGAAGTAGGTAACAAATGCCTTCTTCCATAAAACAGGTTTATGGTACCACTTTCATGGTGCCTACCTGTTGTGATTTCAGTTTCCTTCTCCAAAACAGATTCAGAATTGAAATTTATGGTGCCTTCTATTGCAGGTAACTCAAATGAAACATTTGGTGGTGTGTTATGTGGGTTAGGGAGAGGGACAATTGCTGACCTGGATGAGGATTCCTTAGAACCCTGCTGGTGGTTTTGGAGTAGTCTACTAGAGGGGTATTTTGGGAATTATCTTGAGACTTAGAGTTTGAGCTTTTAAGGCTGTTGCTATCTTGTTTGTTCATAAGTTTCAAGTGATTCTTTAAGATTGTGGAATGTTTGGGTATAAAAAGAGATCATTCCTCTGGTTAGATTTGATAGCTCATCCTTCTCATTCCATTTTTCAATCTTTGCCTTCTAGACTAGCATGATGGTGGAGTTGAACATGAGCTCATTTTCTTCAAACTACATTTTGGTTTCTTCCATCTTCTTTGCAATCAGAAGTCCTAAGATTCTGGGATAATGAAGGTGTTTTTCTGTTTCTTTTCCTCTACTCTTAGGTGTTTTTGAGTCTTGGTTCCTCCTTTTGATCTGGTTCCAGATTAAATCAGCATAATCCAGTTTGGGTCCAGTGACCAAGCCATACAGAATATTCAAAGACTATTGGCTTCCATGGTCCATTCCTGCTATTTTCGAAGTCAGACACTTATTTATGATCATAATCAATAGACTCCAGAAAGGACACATATTCCCTATCTTGAAATCTCTTAACTTGTTGTAGTTGGCTTTGCATTCTATTTACCTTAGAGCTTCACCCACTCTTTCAACACTAG
The DNA here is from genome assembly GCA_030844895.1 of Ambrosia x helenae. Taxonomy (NCBI): domain Eukaryota; kingdom Viridiplantae; phylum Streptophyta; class Magnoliopsida; order Asterales; family Asteraceae; genus Ambrosia; species Ambrosia x helenae. The sequence goes on along the minus strand of JAUTDX010003916.1, from coordinate 27,861 downwards.
GTAACACATCATACTATGTTTCAGTTGGTAATCCCAGAACATCTCTTATGTCTTGAAGATGAATCTTTAGTGTTTGATTGTCCCAGATCTGGGCAACTAGGACATCCTCAATGCCATCCTCTGCTACTTCTGCCTTCATGGTTTCCCATACTTGTTGCAGCACCTTTATTGGTACTGACATAGAGTTATTCAGAGCACCAGCAAGAGGACAATGCTTTAAGTATTCAATTATGATCTTGTGCCCTTCATCATACTTGGTGTTATTAAGGTCAACAATTATGTTGTTTGCCTTCCCATCACTATAGGCTATCCATTTGTTTCTTGGTAAAGTCTGGGGTTGAACAAAGGTTGTGATTTGTGTTTGAGGTAGACATATTTTGAGAGTTGTTGGAATTTTTGAGAAAATTGAGAGATGTTTGGATGGATTTGATTTCTGGCCTTTGATGGTGTTGTGGATTGTTAGTAAATATCTGAGACTTCATGTATTTGGAACAAAAGTTCTAGGTTTCTGGGATTTTGGTTAGAAAAATTCTAAGTTTTCACCAGAATTCTAGGAATTTTGTCCTCATCCATTGTTCTGAACATATGTCTATATATATATATATATTAATGGATGAGAATGAAACCCGTAATCGCCTTTCATAAAAGTGGCGATGAAAACTAACGTGACACCAAATGATAAATGAGCATGTCTGGTTCGAATCCTGCTTCGAAGATGGATCTAACCTTTTTACATTAATTATCATTTTGAGTTTCATCCCATTTTTTTTTGAATCAGAGAGCTTGAGGAATTGCTTTTGCCAGGTAAACTTTGTGGAGCTTTGCATGTTGAAAGAACCACTGTTGGTTATTAGTTGTTGAGTAACTTCTGTTGAATAATCTAGTAAAGAACCTCTATTTTTGGTAACATCTGTTGAAGAACCTCTGTTTCTTCAACATCTGTTGTGGAACTTCTGGTGATATAACATATGTTTTCAGAATTTCAGTTGTTTTAACAGCTGGTGCATAGCATCAGTTGTTTGACATCTGTTGAATCCTTGTTAGTTGTTTGGGTTCATCAGTGCCATGTGTCAGATGTTTAGATCAACAGATCTTTGACTTTTTGATCACTTTTTGAGAGTCCTTGTTGAAAAATGTTTTGGGATTTGTTTGGGATTTGTAACATTTAAAGAATAAATGTAAAAGAAATCCTTTAAATTCTCAGCCTTTGATGGTGTATTTTAAGAAATTTTTGAGAATTTAAATCTAAAAAGAAATTTGTTCTTGGTTTAAGCTTCTTGTTTAGATTTTCATTTGTCGAATGCAATGTATATTTTGAAATCGTAAATTTCCAATTGACATTAAACATTTTTCTTTTGAAAGAAAACGAACTTCCTTGATCATAATATCTTTTTCTTAGTAAGACTTTTCTTTCAAACTTTGATCCTTTTGAGTAGTCAGTGTTGAATTTCAAAAGTCAACGGTTGTCTTTGAACTAGGCAGAATATCATTTTGTTGCCTTTTTGAGTCCAGATTTTCTCATATGTTCTATCTTGAAATCTCCTAACTTGTTGAAGTTGGCCTTGTATCCTATTTCCCTTATAACTTCACCCACTCTTTCAGCACTAGGTAACACATCATACAATGTTTCAGTTGGTAATCCCAGAACATCTCTTATGTCTTGAAGATGAATCTTTAGTGTTTGATTGTCCCAGATATGAGCAACTAGGACATCCTCAATGCCATCCTCTGCTACTTCTGCCTTCATGGTTTCCCATACTTGTTGCAGCACCTTTACTAGTACTGACTTAGAGTTATTTAGAGCACCAGCAAGAGGACAATGCTTTAAGTATTCAATTATGATCTTGTGCCTTTCATCACACGTGGTGTTATCAAGGTCAACAATTATGTTTTCTGCCTTCCCATCACTTTAGGCTATCCATTTGTTTCTTGGTAAAGTCTGGGGTTGAACGGAGGTTGAAGTTTCATGATTTGTGTTTGAGGTAGACATATTTTGAGAGTTGTTGGAATTTTTTAGAAAGGTGAGAGATTTTTGGCTGGATTTGATTTCTGGTGTTTGATGGTGTTGTGGATTGTTAGTAAATATCAGATGGGTATTTATATATGAGATTTAATGAAGATGGCAACTTTTCCGATATTTGAAGTTTAATTGGATTTAATGACACCTTCGATTGATATAGCCCACTTGATGGTGTAACAGTTAGTTTTTATGCTACCGTTTTTACTGTACCATCCATCAAGTCCATGATGTCCATGATCTTCCCCTTTTCAAGAACAAAAGAGTCTTTTTAGATCTTGAATCAATCCTGAGATGACATGTGGATAATTTGGTCACACCATTTATGCCACATCTCTTCTCAACTAGCAACAAGGTTAACCATAAGTCCAGATTTTTGAAAAATCTGAGACTTCATGTATTTGGAACAAAAGTTCCAGATTTATGGGATTTTGGTTAGAAAAATTCTAAGTTTTCACCAGAATTCTAGGAATTTTGTCCTCATCCATCGTTCTGAACATATCCTTATATATATTAATGTATGGTAATGAAACCCGTAATCGCCTTTCATAAAAGTGGCGATGAAAATTAATGTGACACCAAATGATAAATGAGTGTGTCAAGGTTTGAACCTGCTCCGAAGATGGATCTAACCTTTTTACATTAATTATCATTTTGAGATTCATCCCATTTGTTTTGAATTAGAGAGCTTGAGGAATTGCTTTTGCCAGGTAAATTTTGTGGAGCTTCGCATGTTGAATGAACCATTGTTGGTTATTAGTTGTTGAGTAATTTCTATTGAATAATCATCTAGTAAAGAACCTCTGTTTTTGGTAACATCTGTTGAAGCAACCCTGTTTCATCAACATCTGTTGTGGAACTTTTGGTGATATAACATATGTTTTCAGAATTTCGGTTGTTTTAACATCTGGTGCATAGCATCAGTTGTTTGGGTTCGTCAGTGCCATATGTCAGATGTTTGGATCAAGTGATCTTTGACTTTTTGATCACTTTTTGACAGTCCTTGTTGAAAAATGTTTTGGGATTTGTAACATTTATAGAATAAATGTAAAAGAAATCCTTTAAATTTTCAGGCTTTGATGGTGTATTTTAAGAAAATTTTGAGAATTTAAATCTAAAAAGAAATTTGTTCTTGGTTTAAGCTTCTTGTTTAGATTTTCATTTGTCGATTGCAATGTATATTTTGAAATCATAAATTTCCAATTGACATTAAACATTAAACATTTTTCTTTTGAAAGAAAATGACGTTCCTTGATCATAATATTTTTTCTTAGTAACATTTTTCTTTCAAATCTTGATCCTTTTGAGTAGTCAGTGTTGAATTTCAAAAGTGAAAGGTTGTCTTTGAACTAGGCAGAATCATTTTGTTGCCTTTTGAATCCCGATTTTCTCATATGTTCCTATTTGACTTTACTTTGTCAGATTTGTCTTGTTTTGATGGGATTTTAACTTTGTTTTACATATTTTTGTGATTAGTTGTTTGTCCCCCCTCAAAATTAGCTTTACTAATTTCAAGTGTTTTTTTTTCTCATCCCCTGTTTTTTTTATTAAAAACAAAATGTATATATATATATACACACACACATATATACTAATCAAACATACAAAAAAAAAAAAACAAAAAAAAACTACAACAAACTAATGCTAAAGCTAGTCATCATCCTACTCCACAATGAGCCTATGATACACCGTAGCCTGTTGATTTCTGTGGTTTATATATTATAAATATTTTAAGTTTCACAATCTGGTTTTAAAAATGGAATCACCTAGCTAAACCACACAACACGGCAGTGTACCGGTCGTAGTGTAGTAAAGTCGATAAGACCGAGTATCAATCCGTGGACACTGATATGCAGCCCTTGATACTCAACCTCTGTTGAGTCTTAATCTATATGAAAGAGCACGATTTTTCATCTAAAAGTAACTAGCAAGAATACTAAAACGATAAACAAGTAAACAAATAAAAAAGAACAAGAAAGAAACAAGCAACAGGTACGAGAGATCAGGGAGTAAACGCTCCCAAAAGAGAAATCAGAAATGGAGAGGATGGCTGCCTAGACTGGGAATCCTACTGATAAGGTTGAAAGCTAACGGAAAATGGATACTCGAATGACTACCGGGATCTACGAGTATAACCAACTCAGGAAACACTATAGTATCTAGATCTCCTCTCGGTATCACTAGAACAATAAATGAAATCCTAAGCGGTCGTGAAGCTTACCGGGCAAAAAATGGATCACCTCTCGGTCTCACCAAACATACAAGTTTACGCACCCAAAGATTATATCTCCTCTCGGCTTCACTAATCACCAAATACCTAACGGTATCAAGGGGTGAATCTATTCCTAAAGGTAAATGTTTGGGAAAGCGGATAAAAAAAGATACCGGGAAAGAAATTCACTTTCGTGCAATATCTAACCAAGTAAACCAATAAATCCTAACAATCCCACAACCTATCTCCTCTCGGTCTCAAGGTAGGTGACAAACCCAAAACGATGTCAAACATGCAATTTCTAGATCCTAAGTCAACAAGTTAACCCATCAAATCATCACACGAAGCAAATGATAAAAATATGCGACTTTTAATTTAAAAACACTAAGTCAATAAACTATAGCCACATACGGACATAAAAATATAACACCAACATCATTCAGGCAACAAAAACAAATAAAGTTTAGATTTTTATACATAAACGAGTCAAAACGAGTAGCCAAATACCAAAATAAATCAACAAAAATCAAGATACATCCCAAGTCATTAAGGTGAAGAGCATTCCTGATGGTCTGCTCATTCACTACTATCCTGACTCCCCGGATAGTAGCCTCAAGTTGGGATTTGCGAAGCTCATCAATAATCACCATAACCGTGTTCCAGAACCGTTGGGGGATCTCCATGTACACATCAATGTGCACACTGATGGCAAAACCAATGAGGTTTTTTAGAAGAATGGCCAGCATGGGAGCAACCTGCTTAAACTCATTGCCTAAGCTGGTTCTCACTTTCAGGTTGGGAGTTTCAGCCATGTTGAGTGCCATTTTTGGTAAATGAGATTAGGGTTTTTGTACTGGAGAGGAAGAAGAAGTATAGAGAATATGCGGTGAAAGTTATCACAAGTGTGGGTATATTTATGGACAATATCGTCTGTCTATTAATGGTTAGATTTGGCAAATCCATTTGAACCCTTTACTTGAGTTGATCGTTGTACTCAAGTAGTTATGTCAGGATCTTTTCGGTATATGGAATTATTTTTGAGAGACCCTCCATTGATTACTTTCTGCTCCTCATTTACTTATCCCCCAGATGGCAGAGCTACTTAGTTTCTAGATCTAGGGGCTGTTTGGTACCTCTTAATGAGGCTCTGAACCATTCAGTGCTGAATGATTCAGCATTTAGTGCGTTTGTTTCAGCTTCTGAATGGAATGGTTAAGGCTGAACCATTAAGATTTGAGATGTTGTTGAACCATTAAGCATTGAACTAGGCTGAACCTTAATGAGGCTCTCCTACCAATGCGGGACAAGAAAACTAACCATTAAGAGGTTCAACTTAATGATTCAGCACTTAACCATTCGGACCTCTTAACCATTCAGACCTCTTAATGATTCAGCACTTAATCAACCAAACAGCCCCTTAGACTTTGTGTATATGGTTTTAATAATATAAAAAAACTAATCATTATCTCTAAAAAATAAAATATAATAAAACTATATTATTTTGAGATAAACACGAATCTAAATAACCAAAAAAATGGAACAAAAATAAAACTGATATCTATCTAATTAGAGCTATAGATATATACGTACATGTATGCATGGAGTTTGAGTCACTTTTTCTCTCTCCTAGAAATCTGGGATGGTTCAGATGTTTCCATTCTAGATTTCTAGGATTTTCCAATAGTACACCAAAAGTCACAACTTTTGAGAATTTAATTCCAGTTTCCGGTTTGTCACTTAAGACAACTGTCTTAGTTTTCAGATGATCATATGAGATTTGTTCTCCAGATTTTTCAATTTGTGTGTCATCCAAAATTAACTCATTAAGTCCAGATTCTGGTATTTTCATACCAGATTCTTGACTTAAATCCGTGTTTAGCATACCCAACTTGCTTATGATATAGCTGTGATGTTTTTCATCCAAAGGTTTGGTGAAAAAATCAGCAAGTTGTTTAGCTGTTGGAACAAAATACATTTCCACGTCACTTTTCTCAACATGGTCCTTAATAAAATGATATCTGACATCTATGTGCTCGGTCTTTGAGTGTTGAACTGGATTGGATGTTATGGCTGTTGCACTTTTTGAATAACACAGAATTGGTGTTTTTGCTCTTTTTAATCCGTAGTCCTTCAGTGGAATTTGCATCCATATCACTTGTGAACAACAGCTTGCTGCTGCTACATATTCTTCTTCTGCCGTGGTGTTGATAGACAATTATGTTTCTTTGAAGCCCAACACACCAGTTTTTCTCCCAACATTTGACAACTTCCAAACTCTTCCTGTCCATTTTACAGCCTGCATGATCTGCATCAGTGTTAGCTATAAGATTTAAATTTGTACATTTTGGATACCATAATCCACGATCTGGAGTTCCTTTCAAATACTTGAACACTCTTTTTATGGTTCTCTGATGAGACTCCTTTGAGTTGCACTGATATCTTGCAAGAAAGCATGTTGCAAACATAATATCTGGTCTGCTTGCAGTGAGATCTAGAAGAGGTCCAATCATCCGTCTATATTTATGAATATCAACTAAAATTCCATCTGGATCAGGTCCTAGTGTGGAATCAGTTGCCATTAGTGATTTGGATGAACTACATTTCTCAAGAAGGTGTTTCTTTAAAATTGTTTTAGCATATTTAGATTGACAAAGAAATATTCTTTCTGGAGATTGTTTGACTTGTAAACTTGAGAAAAAGGTTAATTCACCCATCATAGACATTTCAAAATGGCTGATCATCAGTTTTTCAAATTTCTTGCAAAAATCTAGATTAGTTGACCAAAATTTATATCATCTACATAGATTTGTACCAAAACTATATGACCTTTATGTGTTTTTGTGAAAAGTGTTGTGTCAATGGTTCCTTTGATGAAACCTGATTCCAACAGAAATTTGGATAGAGTTTCATACCAAGCTCTAGGAGCTTGTTTTAACCCATACAAGGCTTTGTAGTTTGTAGACATGTTTTGGAAAGCTGGGATCTATAAACCCTTGTGGTTGTTGAACATACACTTCTTGTTCAATCTTGCCATTCAGAAATGTTGACTTCACATTCATTTGATAAACTTTGAAGTCTTTGTGAGCAGCATAAGCAAGAAAAATTCTTACATCCTCTAATCTGGCCACAGGAGCAAAGGTTTCATCAAAATCAATTCATTCCTTTTGAATATATCCTTTTACCACCAATCTGGCTTTGTATCTTGTGATAACACCTTGTTCATCTGATTTGTTTCTGTAGACCCATTTGGTTCCAATGACTGATTTGTCACTTGTCTTTGGAACCAATGTCCACACTTTGCTTTTCTCAAACTGATCAAGTTCTTCCTGCATAGCATATATCCATTTTGGATCATGCAAAGCTTCAGATGTTGACTTTGTTTCTGTTAAACTTAAGAAACCTGTACACAGACATTCATTAGCACTTGTAGCCCTTTTCCGTACCCCTTTTTGTGGATCACCTATTATGTTTTCAGACAAATGATCTTTGGTCCACCTCATATTTTGAAAAGGGTTGATATTGACCTAGGAGATAGAGTATAGGATCACTGGCCTTACCTGTCAGATACAGGTCATCCTCGATCTCCTGAACGTACTACGTAACACTCCAATCTCTGTGTTGTGACGTCCAACCATGTCCGGCACATAGTAGTGAGTGTGGCGTACCATAGCAGGCTCGAAGCCAGTGGGTAATGGTGTGTCAGAGGGTGGCTGGGATGGTCCGCCAGTCTCAAAAGTAGAGGGGGTCTCACTGTTAGTGTCCTCGTCAGAGTAGGCTAAGAAACCATCAACAATCGGTTAGTAAGTCCTCTTACGAGTCTGAGATCTCTGAAGTAGCTTCTTCTTGGGTAGCTCTAGTGCCTCTGGTGCTGGGGCCTGGGGGTCTGCTGGTGCTGGAGGCTAAGGGTCAACCTGGGCAGGAGCCTCAACCGGAGCGATAGAGGCCTGTGGAGGGAGCACTCATTTCCGAGTGGTGTACATCATGCGTACTCCACCCGGACACGGGCGATAAGGACAGAACGACGGCGCCCTAGGCTCTGGCTGCGGTAGTGGTGCATCCTCCTGCTATGCCTCTCCAGCGGGCACAACATCCTCGTCGTCCGAAACAACAGTTTCAACCTGCATGTGATCCTCCTCGACGTCTGAATCACTGGAATCGGGCTTATAACCCAGCTGAGGGTCGTCGACTGGAGGGCTGTCTGGTACATGCTCCTCCTCAGAATCCGGTAGAATGATGATAGGGAGACTGTTGTGTGCCATGATCCTGGAAATCAATGAACACACATGTGTGTCAGTAATTATGTGGTGTACTTAGTATATCTACTAATGTGTGAAGTATGTAACTGGCATGGAACTTGCGTAGCGCGTAGGGATAATTGTTGTGTTTCTTTCCTTTTGGAAAAACATTTCAAAAATAAATTTTTGTTTAGATTATAGTTTGACTCAAAAGAATCTTAGTTCTCTATAACCTTGTGCTCTGATACCACTCTGTCACACCCCGCCTAAGGCGGAAACACGGGGTGCAACTAAAATGATTTCCAAGCACAAAAGTCACACGAGCATTATTTAAATAAAGCATGAATTACCATTTAAAACATTCAAGTCTTACAAAACATAACATTAATTGTTTGAATTAGAAACCATTGTGTAAAGTGTTTAGGTCAAAACATCACAACAATAGTTCAAAAGATGGTATCCCTTAAATGCTCGCACGCGACCTTCCCAAGTTCCATGCTCCATGCTAATTTCTTGAAAAACATGCATGAAAAATGTATGGGTCAACATAAAGTTGGTGAGTTCATGGGTATTTGTGTGTTGGACCTGTAATCCCAAATCCGACTAAATTGCTGCCTAGCTAGGGCAATAATTAATATGTGAGAAGGGAAATTTTAGGTCTATGTTACTTGTATTGTTTTCAAGTTGTTCCATTATCGTGTTTGTCCTTGTAACTTACACCCTTCTATGTTTGGTATGGCTTTGATGTAAGGATTTATATATTTTACATCTTGTTTCCCAAAAGATACAATGTTTACCTTTTAAATGCTCAATATCATGGTTTCTAGGTGTATCTTTTCCCATAATATCATCCTTATGTTTTGTGTTACTAGATTTACCATTTTTATGTAGTCTAGTGACCTTGGTGAAAAATTAACATCATCTTTAGTGAAAACATCACTTTTATTAGTAAAACATGTATTATTATACACTTTGGATGGGTGTATGTGTTCATGTATTGTAGGCTTTGCAATCTTTAATTTGACATGTGTGTATATCTATCAAATCTAGGTATCTTTAACTTACTATTTTCATAAGTCTAGTAACCCTTGTGAAATAATGATATCCCATGTTAAAAATATGACTTTTCTTGAAAACATATGTATCTTTGTAAGCTTTGTTATTGTTCTAAACTTGTCACACATGACTAACACTTACCAACACCATGTCTTATGTTAGTGAGTTTAGAAATCATACAAATTTTCTTATAAAACTTTCGGACCTATGGATATATATCTATATATATATATATTTCGGCCTTATGGTGTATGTAAATACATGCATTTTCCAACTAACATTATGTATTTCAAGTCATAAGCTTACTTATTTTACTTAGTTTTAGTTACATGTGTCAACACAAAGTGAACAACATGGTGTAGGAAAGGAAATATGATAATAAAACACAAGTTAGAAGTAAGGTTATACCTTCTAGTTTCTTAGAAAATGAGGGAATTAGGGGCCTTGTTCACCTTGATTAAGATCCTTGTACCCCTAGAATTCCCTTGAAAGTTGGTGGTTTTGGGTTGTGTAATATAGCCGAGAGGGGGGGGGGGGGTTTCGATGGTAGAGTGGTGGTTCGGTGGTGGGGTGGTGCTTCGGTGGTGGTGATCGCCATGGGGTGGTGGTGGTCCGGCGATTGTGGTGGTGCCGAGAGGGAAAGGGAGGAAGGGTAGGGTGGTGTGTTAGTTGTTTTTGTGCACCTATCCTTCTAATCCTTTGGCTCTATTTATAATTAGTATGGATGGCATGGTAGGATGCTTTTGCAAAAGTGCATGGAGGGCATCTTTCCTATTTGGTAAAATCCTTGGTTTTTGGCTTGCATGGGGAAGAGTTGCTTGGAAAAAGATTTGGACAGTCTATTCTTAGTTGGTCAACATGCATGGAGAGGTGAGATCCAAAATGGTGTTGCCATTCTAGTGAAACTTCATGGTGTAGGAGGTGACTACATAAAGCTTGGCATGGGGATGTGTGGGCCGAAAATTGGAAGGGTGAGGGGGGTTATTTTTGGCTAGTCATCCTTACATGGGTTTGTGGTCTTGTAAAGTTGGTTTCCATGTTGGTGTAAGGTCTAGGAATAGAAAGATGAGACTTGTGTATGTGTTTTGAGTGCCTGGTTCAAATACTACACACACACACATGTCGTGTATATTTATGTATGTATGGGCCAGATGTATTTTTTTTAAAACATTTATACATATCCATCTTGTGTACATAATATATTATGTTGTGTTTAATTGTGATACAAGTGCTTGTGCACCCATAATATGCCCGATTTTGTGGTTATGTTTGAGCGTATTGTTTGTGTTTTCACTAGTTAATTTACTAGTCTTTTATGGACATCATATTTGGACAACTCATGTATATAGACATTGTTTGTTTTTGTTCTTGATTGAATTACAATTGTGTTCTTATGTTCAATTGTATGAATTCCCAAGGCTAGGGTTTTGCTTGGATTTCCCTTAGTTTATGGTAACTATTTGACTAGTCGTGAAATTGTATCCACTAGTGTGCCTAATGCTAGACTGTATGTATCGAGATTGACTTGTTGGAACCCTGTATGGCCCATTTGTAATGGAATATGCAAAATGTAATGTCATGCACAATGTATACGTGTAGTCAAGTGTACGGATATGACCTGTGATTTTGACATGTGTCACAGAAACCTAGGAGTTGATGTGTTTTATGGGATAGGGTTATAATCTGCTCCAGGATTAGGGAATCCTTCACTCAATAAAATACATTAAGAACATCAGGTACACACCAGCCTTCCAATTGGTAGAGTGATGCAAATCCACTTTTCCTTGGTATTAAATGACATTATAAAACATATTACTGTCAAGTGGATTTTATGTTGTTAAAATAAAATAAATAATCGAAACAAGGATATCTTACTAATTACTTTACATTAGGACTCATGAACAAACTCTTACATGATGCACCATCAATTATTCTCAATTCTTGTATCACCAGTTATTTCGTATGTCACTAGTACCACAACACGTAAGAAGTAATTTATTATGTTTCTAAAGCTGCCAATGTCACCGAATTGTAGAACTGTCACATAGTTCCTAATGTCAGTACCAAATACCAAATTTACAGATAGCACGTTGGTTCCAAGCAAGTTTTCGATAGGAATCTAATGAGAGAAGAAATGTAGATACTTGATTGTGAATCTGGTTATCTTGAACAGGTTGCAAGTTATCATCCCGGTCATGGCGGAATAGTGGCAGTTGTGCGATGGCCAATGATTCCCGCTTAGCACAAAGAAAGCAGGGACAGTGGTGTTGTGTGGTTCTGATTGCAATAGCAAGGGTTTAAGTTTTGTTTTAGCTAGTTACTATAATGGCGTAGGAGATGGAATGCTAAGCGGTCAATCTTAGTGATATATCGGTGGTATCTCGGGTATCGGCCATAAGGTCCTATCTCAGTCTCAAATATCAGTCAGTATCTCGCTCCCGAGAAAATCTGCCGATATAGGTGATATATCGGCTGATATGCACCTCAAAAATATCGGTCATTATATCGAGATCTCAGTTAATAGTCGTTGTAATGATCAATGAAATGTTAGCTGTGTTTTGATCGAATCTCCTTCTTAGTTTATTTTCAATCTTTTCATAGCTAACAATTGGTATCAGATCGTCTATTGACCTTGGCTACCGGATTTCAAACCAACACCGTCCATAACCACCATTGGCCGCCACAACCATAATAACTACATCAACTGTTTATTTTCAATCACCACCATTAAAATCCTATTCTTTCACTCACTATTCTTGAACCTGCAATTAACAATCAATACATACAATGACAACAACCCGTAATCAAAATCTTGAACAAAAGATTCAAGAACATGACAGTACCCTGTTAAGGCAATATTTCGTAAGAAGTGTGAGAAGGATTAAGAATCGATATGCAAGCATCATTTTTTAGACTTAGCCATGATGTTTTACATTGTCGTGCCTAAAACACGCAAAACATAACAATTAAAAACCTAAAACAATGTATTCTAGGCATAAAATTTAAAACACTATGCTAAGAAAGTTAAGTAGTGTGTTTAAGTGTTAAGTAGTATGTTTTTGCTATATTTGAAATTCCATGACTATAATACATTGAATTTTGTTTTAAATTGTTGTGTTTGATGTTTTGCTAACTAAAACAACCCAATACGTCATTCCTAAATTCAAAACATGATGCCTACATGTCATTTCTTAATCCTTCTCACACTTCTCACGAAATATGGTCTTTGTACACAAACCTAAACCTATATATATAGGGTGGGGATCTGATACAAAGAGTAAAAATCCTAAAAAGGATGAGAAGAATTTGAAGGTGACACGCGGGTTTTTTTCTCTAATTGGCTAGAATGGTAGTATACTAAATATAGCAATCTCAATCCCATATGTGCATGGCACATGCATATTCCACCTGTTTTTTAAATACTCATAACTTTTTCATACGTTAAAATTAAAAAATACACCAAATTATCAAGCACCATAGTGTTTTTAAAAAATTAGTGGGTTTTAAGCTTGTTCATGCAATGAAAACACAAAGCACTATGCATTATCAAAACACAAATCTGCAGCTGAAATAAAACACAATGGACATAAAAAACATAAAATGTCAGCTCAGAAAAATACAATAGATATAAAAACACACAATGCACAATACAAAAGAACATAGTACTCAGATAAAAACACAATTTGCAGCAAAAATGCAATGTATGGTACACTAAAAAACTCAAATCTGCAGTAGAAAAAAACTCAATATACATAAAAAACACAAATTACCAACTCAAAAAAAACACAATAGACAGAAAAAAACACAATGCACAGTACAAAAAATACAGTATTCAGAGAAAAATACAATCTGCAGAAAAAAACAAAATGCAAAGTACACTAAAAACACAAATCTGCAGCAAAAAAACTTAAAATGGACATAAAAACACACAAATGGCAGCTCGAAAAAACACAATGCACAGTACAAAAACATCGTATTCAGAGAAAAAACATAATTTGCAAAAAAAATGCAATGATCAAAACTGGAAAAACACAATGAACAGAGGAAAATAACATAATGGATAGACGAAATAACACATTGTGTTTTTTTTTTCTACTGCAGATTTGTGTTTTGTTACTGCACAATGCACCGTGTTTTCTTTTTTCTGCATTAACAAAACCCACTAAAAAGTATGTTTTTTTTTTCGTTTTTTGTTTAGCAATATGATGCTCATTGGAAGGATAATAAAATGCTTGTTAATTTGGTGTATTTAATATATCGTATAAAAAAGTTATTAACGTTTATAAATCCTCGGGGAAAGTGCGTGTGCCATGCACATGAAAGAAAGAAAGACAACTTTACCACTATATCCTTCCTTCCAAATCTCAACCGAGCTAGAAGCCTCTTTTCCTTCTGGCCAGCTCCCCGTTCGACTTGCATGTATTAAGCATAATAGCTATTGAAGCATGAGAGAGCGTAAATATTTTTATCTAACCCTATTTAATCCTCACATTCCATTTTCAAGATCAAAAGTCCATATTCATTCTTACCCTTTCTATAATTTTCATCCTTTGTACGTGATCCCCTACTCTATATATAAGGTTATAAAGTAAAATTTTTTTTTAACGGTAAGTTATCAAGAATTGGCCAGCACCAACTTGCAATCTTTTATTTCAAATTTCAAATCTTATTAACTGATTTAAAATTTCAATTCTTATTAAATGTTGCTTACACTCAACACAAATCAACCATCCCCCATATTTACGTTTATTTTTTAACCCTCCTTTTATATTAGACTAGTGGGAATGCCCGCGCATTGCTGTAGATGTCCATTTGATATCATATTCAATTATGATGGCTATTACGAACAACAACCCATTCCTTGTTTCTAACATGTTATTCCATTCAACAAAAAAGAGTCGTAGAACCTATAAGGCCACTTGGATATATAAATCCGAAATATATTCAATCTTTGCTAACAAAATAAAAATAAAGTACTATTCATTAACAAATAGAATCTAATTTGTTTCATTCATTGATCGACAGAATAATACAATTATAATATAATGAAATAGAGGTTTTTCAACAAGCATATAATGTAAATTAGGTTAAGAATAAAGATTAGCAAAATCACATACCGGTCACTCGAGCTAGTTGTAACTGATACCAACAAAATGGTAGACAAATGTGTTACGATTCAAATGGTGATCAAAGGAAGAGCTAATGAATTAGAGAAGAACACAAGAGAGGAGAGGATTAATCCAAATCAATAGCTATCTTATTCATACTCCTTACATGTATTTATACTACATAATACCAACTAACTACCAATTATGCATATTGACCATTATACCCCTTATACTATTATCTATCGTAACAATACTTCCTCCTTATAAGACTTTTGACCTCAAAAGTCAAGATATTCCTAAAATTGAAGGTACATCAGCAGTTCTAAACTCATCAGAACTTTCTGATCTTGAGAGAGCATTAGCAGCTGCAGTCACATCAGCACTTCTGATCTTGATAGGCATCAGCAGTTGCAATCATATCAGAGTTCATAACAGAGTTTTTCAACCTCTGTCTCTCAACATCAGTGGTTGTCAACTGTGCAACACCTTGAATTAACCTATGTCTCTCTACAACAGTGGCTGTCAAAACCAACAGTCTTCTCATCTTATCATGCAATTGCAGCAAAAATGTCAAATCAAACATTGTACTCATGGCTGCACTCGACTCAGCACTCAACTCATATTTTCTCAGGTCTGAGTCAACAATCAATCTAACACTCAATCTCCTCCATTCCATGTCTATTGTCCCTTCTACTATATACATTATACCATCTACTATGCATTCCCTTCAAAGACTTTTGTCCTCAAAAGTTCACTTTAAAAGGAGTTCTCATAATTCGAAATATGGAATCGGGATCCCAAACCCACATAGTAACATCTTTGTTTTGAACTGTATCAGTTGGATCCAGTATGTAAGCGATATACCCAAATTCCTCATTAACCAATTCACTCATTTGATCATCTGTTCTGGTAGAATTTGGTACGAAAACATTCTCAAATTGATGCACAAGTGGTGATAATATTTCAGCAGTTACATCACCCTTAATTGATTTCACTAATGGTTCTTGCGATTCTTGAGTATTAAATTCTTGATATACAACACTAATCCCCTTTCCAAATTCATCCATGGGTTCTTGAATTTCATTTTCATTTTCTCTTGAAACAACAATCTCATCCATTACTTCATCTCCATCATCAAAATCTTTTTGAATCTCATTTTCATTTGTATTTGGCATTTCATCAAACACCATAGGTGCAGTCTCAAAATCCTTGAATACCATTCTCAAATAATCCATCCAATGCAACTCATCTATTGTATCATCATTATTTTTCAAGAAAGAGTTATGCCATTCTAAAGCATTACCTTTAAGACATAGAATTACCCATCTTCGTTTGATGTTTTCTGGTGCTTCTTCAAGCAAGAACAACCGATCACTATGTCGCATCCATTCTTCCAAATCTCCTTCAAAGAAGAATGGAAAATCCTTCAGAAAACGTACGAATTTGGTCTCAAACTCTTGGTTCAATTGATCTTATTGGCTAATTGTGACTTCCTGGTTCGATTGGCTGATTGTGACTTCTTGGTTTTCTTGATTGGTAATTGGACTCCTGTTCATCTTCTTTACCTTGTTTAGTAATTTAATCAATGTTGACTCAATATTGCTGAATTCTTGATCATCTTCTGCATATGATCATCTAATCTTGAAAATATGGTTGTTTGATCATCAAGCACCTTCTTAATCGCATCTTCATTCTCTAGTTCAACATGATGTCTTGTTGCCATTGTTGCAATTGATTGTGGTAGGTAGAACAAAATTGAAAGAAGTGGTGGAACAGAGAACAGAGATGATTGCTGATATTAATGTTGATTATTGTGGTAATTACGGTGGATAATGGTGGGTTGTTATGGTGGTGTAAGGAAACAAAAATTTATTGAAAATGGTGAGGATGTTTGACAGTGGTTTATTGTGGTGGTGGATATTTATGGTAGTTTGTTACTGTGGTGTTATGGATAGGTGGTCGGAGGTCGAAAGGTTCGACTACTCTGATACCGTTGTTACGATACAAATGGTGATCAAAGGAAGAGCTAATGAATTAAAGAAGAACACAAGAGAGGAGAGGATTAATCCAAATCAATAGCTATCTTATTCATACTCCTTACATGTATTTATACTACATAATACCAACAAACTAATACCAACTAACTACCAATTATGCATATTGACCATTATACCCCTTATACTATTATCTATCGTAACGAAATGGTGGTGAGTTTTGAGAATTTCATAGATACAAAGAGGACGGTTAATATTATATTAATAAACCACCAACAAAAAAGAAACTATTCCTCTGGTGTTAAGAAGTCACAAACTATATATATTTTTAAGATGAAGACTGTCTCTATCATCGTACATTTGATTCTTGACGATCAATTATTGATCGTCATCCAATAAATTCAAAACTATTTTGATAAATCATTATTTTATATACTATTTTATTAACCTACATTTAGATTTAAACTATCAAAAACTATTTATTTGTTTAGATTGAGTTAATGAGGCATTTTTTTTGCAACTATTACGTAAAATTTTTACTATTTAATTAAAATAGAGGAAATGGAATTTAATAATCCCAACTTTGGGGGGTTGGAAGGCAGTAGTCCTAACTTGAAAGTTGTAACACAGCAGTCCAACTTGTCAACCTTTTTATTTTAATGGTCCCAGACTAACCTCAGTTAGTTTTCTCTGTTAAGTGCCACGTAGGCATCCCACGTGGCAGTCCCACGTGGCAAAATCTGTCCAGTTGAAAAAAAAACGTGGGTCCCACTTGTTTTTCAATTAAAAAATCTTTTAATATTAAAAAAATCTTTAAATAATAATAAAAAAAGAATTTATATATATATATATATATATACACACACACACACACACATACCCATACATCTTCATCATCTTCACCACAACAACCGCCTGCCACCACCGTCCACCACCACCATCTCCGACGACACCCACTACCACCACTACAAACACCACCAACCCCCTTCTTCAAATCTGTGTTCTTCACAAACACCGTCACCACAAACACCACCCTACGTCTTCAAATCTATGTTCTTCACATCAGAATACAAACCCCTTCTTCGACCCCTTCAATTTCTTCCTAAAAGGGTTTCTATCAATAGGGTTTATGTTCGTAACCCTAATTTCCTCTGAAGCCGCTGACGTTACAAGACCAATCGCCTTCAAACCTTCAATTAATCAATCCTTATCACATTCAACCGTACACAGACCAATCGTCCCTGATTTTGCGTCATGTTTCATCAACGAATTTAGGGTATTTTTATTGATTGTTTCATCAACGAGAATAAGGTGGATTGGTAGGGTGGGGTGGTGGTGGTCAGATTGCTCTGTTCTGATGAAGAAGGAGGTGGGTTGGTAGGGTGGGGTGGTGGTGGTCGGATTGATCTGTTCTGATGAAGAAGGAGGTGGGTTGGTAGGTAGGGTGGTGGTGGTCGGATTGCTCTGTTCCGATGAAGAAGGAGGGCGATTATGGCTGTGTTCACCCTCTCCCATTTCTTTCACTCTCTGCGTTTGGTGGTGGTGGTGGTGGTTGGTGGTGGTTGCTAGGAGGGGTGGTGTGGGTTGATGGTGGTTAGGGAAGAAGAGAGGAAACCAGAGGTGAGGTGGGTAGTTGGTTGTGGTGGCAGGTGGTGATGGTTGTGGTGGTGGTGGGTGGTACACAGACAGAGAGAGAAGATAGGGATGGAAGTGTGTATATGTGTGTGTTTTTATGTGTATAATATATAGCGAAAGTATATAGGGAAAACCCTTCAAAATGGAAAAACCCCAAGAAACCCCACACTTGGTCCACAATGTGCCACCTCACCCATGCCACTATCAATACATATTATATGTTCAAGGGTTGTTTTTGTCTTTTTACTTTTCCCACCTCACTCCTCTGTAATTAGTCATAATCAATGTACTTTTCCCTCCTCTCTCTCTATTATTATTATTATCAATCTTCATCTTTCTCATTTAATCACAATTAGAATCACACCTTCATATTTCATCTATCTCTCTCTCTATTATTATTATTAATAACCTTCATTAAATCACCTACCTTACTAAATGCGAAGGATTTTAACATACAATCTTCAGGTCATTCAATGTCCGATGATGCTGAATCAGAAGGTATGTTTGGATTTTTTGATAAAACAAACATTCTTTACTCTTTTTTTGTGATAGGTTTGAGTATTTTTTTGCACAGTAGATCCATGCATATATATATATATATATATATATATATATATATATATATATATTATATATATGCATGTTAGGTTACATGAGGTTGTTGGTGTTTTTCATAAATCTTTTTTTAAATTTTTTGTTGTGTTATTTGGTTGTTTTTTTATAAGGGGAGGCCATATACAAGCATGGAAATTCACCGGATAAAAGGTGTGTGGTGTTTTTATTTGGGTTCCAACGGATGTAGGGGAAGGATCGTCTTCTGGCTCACCCTTGTTTAGCCCAGTTAACCAGCAAGCTTCTGATCATGGTGTTAATGAAGGTTTGTGTACCTTCTTCCCTGTTTTTTTTACATGGATGCATGTTTTGAATACAGTGTATCATCATGGTGATGATCATGGGGGTTTCAAGATGATTTGTTTTTGTAGCTGATTTTGATTTATTTTGGACAATCGTGTTAAAATGTAGGTGGTACAGAAGCATCCCAGCATTATGTGATTGCAACTCCTAACGGTACCCAATTTTGGGTACCTAACGTTAGCCTGAGGTTCATACCTGAACACAACAAATCTTTTGCAACTTTCGAAGATTCGATGGCGATGTACAAGGAATATGCTGATCAAGGTGGATTCTGTGTTAAGAAGGGCCAAACTAAGGTGTGGATGGGCATTGCAACGCACAAGTAATTACGTTGTGCAAAGTATGGGACACCTCAGTTGAAAAGAACATTCGACACGTTAGATGAATCGTCGGTGAGGCCACGCAGCACTTCATTCACACTCTCAAACTGCAAGGCTCATTTGTTACTTGCAATCAGTGTTGAAGGCTCTTGTTATACGATTAGGGGTTTCAATGGTATTCATAACCACGCGCTGCCTGATTCACATAACCGTGATCTCATAAAGGTTTCAAGGAAACTATCTGTAACAACCCATAGTGGACCCCAAAAATTTTTCGCGTTATATTTTATAAATATCAATGTATATACTAACACCAACCGAACCCGATAGATATGTCCGAATATTTTAACAAAATATTAATAATTATCATGCTCAAGTACGAGTAACGAAATTAAAAACGATATACGTTAACGAACCCAAACCCGAACCCAAATCGATTTGTAAACCTTGAATACACACCATGTGGGACACATGGCACCATTCAAGGTGCCATGTGCCCCACCTAAACCCAATGACACACCACCCATCTCCATTTATAAAAATCCCTCCATTCTTTCTTTCCTGCACACACCTACTCACCCTCTTATCTCACACAAAGACACACTTATTGAATAACTAGAGAGAGAGAGCAACGAGAAAGGGGAAGCAGAGAAAGAATGGCGGAGCTCCAGTGGATAGCGGGCGGAGCACGGTGGCTCACGGTAGGGCTTCGGCTTCCAATCAACACAACCCTCACCCACCCATTCACCCAACGATTCAAGATAGAGGGCTGAGAAAGAGAGTCCGCGAGAGAGATCAAAACAGAAACAGAAACAGAGGAAGAGACGGTGACCGGTGGCGGCGGTGCTTAGAAAGGAGTGACGCGGTGGTGATATTGTAGAGGACACTCACGGTGACAGATTAAGAATCCAACAAGTCCAGTAAGTATGTTAATCACTGTTATCTTTGCCTTGAAGGATTATGATAAATGATGAGGGTTTAGATTGTAGTTTATGGTGATTGTACTGATATAAAGTGGAGACGAGTGGTTATATAAGGATAGTGTTGAGTGATGGGTCATGGTGGTCAGTGGTGGTGCCAAGGGAGGTTCTTGGCAGGAGGTTATAGTATTTGGTCTTTAAGATGCTACTGGTTGTGGGTATCGGTATGACAGAGGCTTGAGGGTGAGTGTTATTGTTATTGATCAGACAAGGGTTAACCGAAATAGTCAAAGGTTGTTGACCTGGTCAACAAAAGTCAACAACAGTCAAATACGGTCAACTGGTAGTCACTTTTGGTCAAACGCATATTAGGAAGGGCAATGGCAAGGTATAATCGAACCCGATGACTTTTGATTATGTTTAGTTTTAAACCTTTATTTTGCTACATAATAAGGATATTATAAATGCGTTGGGACTTGACGAGCTCTAATTGAACCGAAATCAACTTATGTATTAGGATGCGTATTAGTGTCGATATCATAAAGTTAGCGTTTGGGACTTTATGCTAAGAAATGTATATTAACTTATATATTAGAACGAATATAAGACATTTGGACTTGACATTTGAACTTATAAGCTAACCTGAGATATTAAAACCTTGGATCATATGACTTAAGTTGCGGACATGGACATAGGAACCTAAGACTTTGGATAATAATTTGAACAAGAAGATAGTCGCATGCACCAAAATATATTATATAATGCATATACATTGGAACGCCTCATAGATTTGATATTAGAACATAAGACTTGGGATTAATGAACATGTGAATGTTTAGTATATAAGATTGGTAAATATGTAGAAACAGAAATGATTGAGATAGGTAAGGATTGGACATAACTAAGGCGTGGCTCGAATATACCAACATGACATAAAGAGGAATTCGATGATATGTAAATAAACTTATACGCTCAATAGCATAAGGATGTTACCTGGCGAGTTGAACATTGGAATATTAATAACTAATAAGACACAAAGGAAGATCATTAGAACGAGTAAGAACTTAGTACATTATGGACGGCTAGGACCAAAGGAGGCAATATATGCGATCACTAGACGCCACACTTATATTATAATCTAAGACTCCATCCGAACTATGGATCGATTATGAATGTAGATATATCTTATGATTAGAGTTGATATAAGCTTGTACCAACATTTGAATGACGTTAATTGTATAATATTGAACCATACGCTCGAGCTCGTACCCACGCGTAACCATTAATTAATAAAGACCAAGACTAACAATAATTGTCGAATTAGGATTCGATCAGGAGAATACCAGGACGCGATACCTAGCACTCCGTTATTGCTCATTTCGGCATTACTACCCAGGTGAGTCTTGTGAACCCTCCCCTCTTTTTAATTTTATAAACGTTTTGGGGTGAACATATGCTTCCAGTAAGAAACCAGTACAATGTGATTAACCAGTATGATGGGACAAGGTACTCCCGATACCATTCACACTCATTAACCCAAGGGAATTGGGCCACCTAATATGTGGGTAGTATACTTGGGGAAACCCCCACACACAGTGGATCCGGAAGCCCTTAGAACCCTCCCCTGAGATTTGCGACACCTCTTATGCCAAGGAATCAATAATGGGAGTATATGGATTCAGTGTCAGGTTTGAGTTGTGGCTTGTACATCACCAGTGCAACCATGTGTTGAACCGTATTAACTTGTAAACTTGTTTTGGAATGATAAACCGTTTTTGTGAGAAACCATGTGAACTTATAAACCGGATTTTGGAATAATAAACCTATTTTAAGACCAGTTTAACGCACACACGGACTCACCAACATATTTGTTGACCCAAACCTATTTTTAAGCATTTGTTCAGGTACCACTTCTGGATTGGAATCGAGGAACGAGGTATGTATATATATATATGTGAGCCCAGGGAACGTGTAGACATTTTGGAAGAGCTACATGACACAGGGATTATGCCACTTGAGGATTGGAGGTAAGCATCGGTAGAGATCTAGTGAAGTATACATCCGGGAATGCTTCGACGAGTGCCACGATTCGTCCACGCAGTGGTTTAGTTTAATTATTATTATTTGAGTTGTATTACTTTTCTGCTGTGCAAGTTTTGGTGCCAATCTGTATTTCGACCAGGCCCACGTTGGTCGGGTTGTGACACTATCATATTCCACTAAACAGTTTATCCACAACATGAGCCTGAATCGGATAGGTCCTGTCAAAGCACACATGTTTTAGTGTCGCTTAAAGGTGGGCACCATAATGTCAACGACACTGTCGTAGACTTCAAGAACTTCAGCAAATAGTTAAGAATCTTTATTGGCGACCGTGACTCCACGCTTTTCCTGGAACGGTTGCATGAGCGCTTTGTCAATCTGCCTGATTTCTACTTTGATTTTGTTGTTAAAGAGGGGAAACTACATTCCGTGTTTTGGGCGGATGAGATATCCAAACTTAATTACAAAACTTTCGGGGACGTCCTTGCGCTTGATGCAACTTACCACACAAACAAGTAAGGGTTTTTTCCAACATATACACGTCAAATTCCTGAGTTTGTTTAACATGCCGTTTTGATTCCAATAAATACACGTATGAACTGTCATTCTTATCGGTGTATATATTATTAAAGTATGAGACATCAGCCATAACCCACATTAGCTGGGCTGCTGGACAACATTATTTAACATACCTGTTTTTGGCACTGCTAACACACGTTTTCCACCTAATAACATGTGTATCCAACTGCTAACACAAGTTACTTAACTGTTTTAGCATAACACATGTTTACTTACACAGCATATATGTTATTTTTCCTGGTGCCTAATTTTTCTGTTCTGCCCATGTAGGTACAACATGATTTTGTCCCGTTTACCGGTGTCGACCATCATAAGCAATGTGTTACGTTTGGGGCGGGGTTGATAACAAACGAAACAATTGAATCATATTTTGGTTATGTCAGTCTTTCTAAAAGCACACGGTTCTCAGCCCGCACTAGTGTTAAGTGACCAGGACCCGGCGATGTTGCAAGCCATACCACAAGTTTTTACGGAGTCTTGTCACAGACTATGCATGTGGCATATCATGAAGAAACTGCCGTTAAAGGTTTGTAATTCGGTGCCGTGTCCCCCCCCGGCTACGCAATTTAAAATGCATGTCAGTCCATATAAGATGAATATCAACCTAACCACGTTTCTCATTGCAAATTTCAGGTATCCGGTGACCTTCTGAATAAGACAGATTTCCGTGCCTGTATCCACCGATTGGTGTGGAACATTTACATCAAAAACATCGACGTTTGAGACACGATGGCAGGAGCTTCTCGACACATTTGAAGTAGCCGATAATCAGTGGTTGCAGGACATGTTTGCACTTAAAGAGTTATGGATTCCAGCTTACTTCAGGGAGATTCCAATGTGCTGCCTAATGAAAAACAACATCAATGAGCGAGAGTTCTAACGCAGCTTTCAAGGTGAATTCTACGAGCGCCAACACGCTTGTGCAGTTTATGCTATTCTTTGAGTCGAGGGTTGATAGCCAACGTTATCGCCAGAGGGTGGCTGAGTACAAGACTTCATCTACTGTTTTTGTTGATACCACGGAGTTACCCATTGAGCAGCATGCTCTAAGCTTGTATACGCATAACTTGTTTAAAGAGGTGCACAAGGAGATCACGAAGGGCAAATTTGCTTGCTACATTTCCTGCACCACCCCGCAAGAGGATGTCTTTGTTTTTGATGAACACACTTGGACCGTCGTCGTGATGTTATTAATGTGTACCAGGTTAGACATTTTAGTATTATGTGAATGCGAAGGTTTACGAACCTTTGCCTTTAGTTTTTATTACACTGTTTTTTAATTGTACTAACACATGTATTTTTTCAACCACTACAGGTTAGGTTCAATCCATCAGACCACACAGCTGAATGTTCCTGCAGGGGTTTCATCCGCATTGGCTATTTGTGTCGTCACGTTTTCTGTGTTTACATGGTGAAAAAGGTTGACCGTATCCCTACCAAATACGTTGCTGGGAGGTGGTTGCGTGACGTGTTTCCAAAGAAAGTTTTCTCCATTACTAGCCGCTATGGTGTTGATTGCCACCCAGAATCGATCCTCAGGAATGAAATCCTTGAACTAGTGACCGAATGCGTGGATGTTGCAAGGAGCGATGAGAAGTCACTTAGTGACTTAACTGAGCAGCTTCGAATGATGAAGCTTAAATTGCTAACAAAAGAGCCAATCTCACACCTGAACCGGAGACAGATGAAGCTGTTGTCGAAGATATAATTGGTCAATCCATTGAGTGTGAAGTGGTTGTTGCTAACCCGCACGTTGTCCGAAATAAGGGTTGCGGCAAAACTAAGCGCATTAGCGGTCCTGGGAGAAGGCGTCAAAGAAACCACCGAAGATGCATAAGGCCCCCCGTCTATGCGCCAAGTGCAAGAAGTACGTGACTGATCACGACTCAAGAAACTGTGAGAAGGTCGCCGCGATGAAGAAGGCCAAGGAAGCACATAACTCGCCTGTTGCACCACCGTAGCTTTTATACAGTAACGCATTACGCCTGTAGGTATGTATATAAATAGTTGCACCTTTTGAACTGTGTTACGTACTTGGTAACATGTCCTGTTTTGTGCTTCAACTACCTGTTATGTCCGTAACACAGTTACTGTTGCAACTACCTGCATGATTAGGCGGTGCGCAAAATTTCTAGGGGTGCTTATGTTTTAATTTTTTTTTATGTACGTGGGTTGGTTTTGAAAGGACGTGGATGCAGACTTTTATGTAGTGGTTTCTGTTATGATATGCCATTATTATACCCTTATGTTTTTCGGTTGTTTATTTTATTTATCTTACGTCACGCTGCTGCATTAGTGTGACATAAAACGACACAGATGTAAATACAATGTACAGAACAAACAACTAGTTGTCAGGAACAACTCAAATAAACTGCACCAAAATAAAAAACAGTGTACAACAATAACATGTGTTTAGTACAGTTAAAAAACCTTAACACATGTACTCCCTGCAAAAAAACATCTGTCAGTGATTGTCCTAACACAAGTCTTTGATGTGCTAACATGTGCTAACTTGAAAGCTTTTCATAACATGTGTTAGTGATTGGTGATTGGCACAAGTTATTTTATGTGCTAACATGTGCAGGCACAACAATAACTTGTGCAAAGCCAGTTATTAACACATGTTATGCAAAGGCTTAAAACTTTGTGCTAACACATGTAAGCCTTACATGACATGTGTTAGTTAGTTGGACTTGACACAAGTTATTGGGTGGTAACATGTGTTATTGATGGGTGTTTGCCAAAGTTATTTTCATGGGTTAATTGTGCAACAACAACAATAACTTGTGTCAAGCCATCACTAACACATGTGCAATGTGTCAAGCCTTACATGACATGTGTTAGTTAATTGGTTCATGTGGTAACATGTGTTAGTGATGGGTGTTAACACCATGTGACTAACACATGCCAATGCTGATATGTGTAATACATGTAACTAACACATGCATAATCAACACAAATTACACATGTTAACGGGTAATGCCTATCATGGTTATTATGTTTGTCCATCAATTACATGTCTTCGTGACATGATAACATAAAACACCATGTCACTAACACATGTGTCCTAGTTTTCATAACCTGTGTTAAAAAATTCATAGATCACGCTCACAACAGGTCAGCAGTAATGGTTATGAGCGTGTATCATGTCCATATCTAAGAAGGATTACTTCATAAACACCACGATATCATACATTAAAACATACTAAACTTTTACACAGGGGTAGATCTAAAATTCCTACATTATTTTATTATTAAAAACATGCGCGGCTAACCAAAAGACACTAACAGCCCACGCTAACACCTACATTCAAACCACACACCGCTACTCCCCTATCATGGGGAAAACTTGCCATACTCGGATTCAAAGCTAAACTCGGAGGGTGAAGTACTCTCCTCGCCTTCCCACGGGTTATGGCTAGTCCACCTTGCAAGCGTTTTTGGTGAGTTCGGGCACAAAGGACATCCACAATACTTATGGTCACCGTCTATACCCGGCATAGGAAATCCGAGGCACACCCTTTACAAGTGCAAGGTGCGCCTGGCACAACTGACTCACGCTATCGGTGAGCCTTCAACCGCCATCATCACATCATCAGAATTTTCTTGGCCTTCTTCACACCCGTGCCCTTTTTTGCTTGTTTCGGATCAACCCCAACTTCTTGAGTAGGGTACTCGACAATGGCCTTTCCAACATCACGCATGGCAAACATCTTTTGGGTGAGCTTTCCTTTTCTTCTTCAACTTTTTGACGTTTTGGAGGTGGGCATGATGGAGATGCCATCACGTAGTGTGTGTGTGTGTGGTTGATTTATCTTAAGGTGTGTATTGAATTGTTGAAACTTGTTGTATTAATAGACGGTGGTAGAAGGTAGGTAGGTAAATACAATTAAGGCATATTAATAAGGTGATAGGTGTAAGCTAATTTTTATAATTTTTTAATAAATGCAACTTGATGACAAATTTAAAATAAGGTTATTATGTGTGGAGAGAGAACAAGCTTTATGTCAAATCAAAACTTAAAAAGGTGATAGATGTCATAATCTATTTTTAAATTCATTCTTTTGTGTACTTGTGATAGTACAATAACTATTCACTATTAGTTATTTACTTAAGTTTTTTTTAGAACTTTTCCATTTTGTATTTTTTTTACTATTATAGTAAAACTTGTAAGGCTTTTTGGTAATAAGGGAAAACATGCCATGCTTACATCCATCACTAATACTAGTTATATTACATACGTTAGTTACACATACATCAGGTAATGTCTAATTAAATCTGGAGCTAATTTTACCAAAATAAAGTTTTGGTTTGGGGCATAATTAAAACTACATGTCTTAAAGTGGCAAACAACAACCATCAAAAATAAACCACCACATCCCACCATCCCAAGCCTACCATCTACTCCTTCCTCAACGCGTGCTTCGTAACCTTCTCCTTCATGGTATTAATTGGAGAGCAGAGGATGTGGGCTGCGAACTTTTTGCGTAGCCTGTTCAACTCCCCTTCCTTTTTCCTCCATTATGAACTGAGGTCGCACTCAAACGGCACATGCATCCCATGAATCTCTCCATATGTCGCATCAAAAAAACGCCGCATCCGTTCCATTCCCGCTGTCCCCCAAGCCACATCAGGCCTCTTATTGCTGCAAGCCTCAATCGCTTTCACCTTTGGGTGCTGAATCTCCATCAGGAAGTTTACAAACATGTGTTTCTGCAGTTAGTTTTACATATGTTAGTGCCATGCATAAACACGCTGAATATTCAAGACAGAAGTAAACAAACTTACGTATTTATATGGCACATCCTTCTTGTGGAAGTCGCTGCT